>JAIUZE010074295.1:0-51381 GCA_022085475.1 Heliosperma pusillum | reverse complement strand
TTTCCCGCATGCTTAACATAATTAAAACCCGTCAAAACAACAACATATCAATCAAACATCGACACAACCCAAAGACCAAAACCCGGACCCACCATGGACCACCCCAGACCGGTCTGGACCGGCCTGGACCGGCTGGTTTGGTCCGGTTTTTCCAGCCCTTTTCCGGCCACCACCATCACTCACCCCAAATTGTTTCTAACATGTTTTAATTAATCAACACCCATTTTAACAACCAATTTAACCATCCATCATACAAAAATCATTATTATGAACAATCATAAAAATTCATCAAGAACACTAAACAACATAAAAAATTCCATACAACATAGAAATCATACCACTTATCATATTACTACTAAAAATCCATAAACCATAATACCATGAACTAAAAACAAAGATGAACCAAAAACTAAAGAAACCAAAAGCTATGTAACATATATTCGTCGAGTAACTCGGAATCGTTACCTTAGCTAGCAAAAACCAATTAGCATCAAAATAAGAAGTATAAACCAAGAAACCCGTCTACTAATCTTCACCCAAAATATACGAGTCTCCAAACTCGTCTTCAAAATCTTCCTCTATAAGAAAAGACAAGAAACACTAGTACAAAATAGCCCTACAGTGGCGGTTGTAAGAGCCCAATAGTGGCGGTTTTCTAGCGACGTGTATGCTGGGGTCATATAAAGTTTGTGTCGGTTGTAAAACCGCCACCATAGAGTATGCTTTAATGGCGGCTGTGGGTATGAACCGCCACTATAGGGTGACATGTGGTGTCGGTTTTGAGTCTGAATCTGCCACCATAGTGTAAGTTATGGTGTCAGTTGTCAATATGAAACCGTCATTATAGGGTTACCTATAACGTCGGTTGTAGGTAAAGAACCGCCACTAAAGACAAACTTGTAGTGGCGTTTCTAACATAAGAACTGCCATAATATGCAAACAACTTGTGGCGTTTGTAACTTAAGAACCGCCGCTATAGATAGATATTTAAAAAAAAAAAAATACTACCGTAATTACGACAGCAATGTCCTATAGATTTGACAATAAAAATATCAAATGAACAAATAATACATTGAAAAGAATGTCAACCAATAAACTTGCATATCATCGAAACACGACAATAATGTCGATGTTAAAAAAATATACATCCATGTATATAAATATTTACATACACATCTTAGTTAATGAACTAAACAACATTACATGTTCTCTAAATGTTTGGTAGCTCACACCTCTTTAACATTATTCATCTCGTCCATTAACATTGTTGAATCTGCAATAATACATTCAACAACGCAATTGTAAGAAAAACAGCCTAAACAATATTCAATCAACCTTAAAATATTGCTTAAAATCAACATAAGATACTCTATAAATAGCGAACTATCAATCCACGTTTATGATTAGCATTAACATAAATGCAACCTCACTTCATTAGTACACTTAAAGGGGTTGTTTGGTTGCCCTTTTAATTCATGGGAAGTAAAAATTCCCTTGAATTGAAAAAGTTGCATGTGGTTTGGTTGCCCATTTAATGGGAAGTAGAACTTCTCATGACTTTTGATTTGTAAGCGGTCATACTTGAAATCTACCGCGAAGGGATTCCATATCTTTAATTGTTGAGGACACTATATTTTTATACAAAATTACGTGTTAAATAAAGACTTCAAGCTCATATAATAGGTATATAAATATCACACTAATAAGAAAATAATTATCGATACTTACCTCGAATGGCAATCAAGTAACTTTGTAAGGTCGAATAGAGGGTTTGCTGGGTTTGCAAGCATGTTAGCCTACAAAAGAGGACAATAATAACATTTTATTCTAGAAAATATAATCGAGAATATCTAAAGAAATGATAAAAAAAAAACCACTGTTTAAAATATATTCGAGAATATATCAAGTCCACTAAACATTCTATGCGAAACTTTGCTCATATTCCTCTTAAAAAATAGCAGTCAAAACATAGAATTACTCCGTTCAGCTATGTAATTTCAGAGTACAACAAAAGTCTCAATTAATTAGGGTGTAAACTTCATAGTAACCTAATATAAAATCCACAATATATATTGACATTTTCGATATTGTTTAAAAAGATCATTAGCTTCTAAAATAGTTGAACGGTGATGCATGCTCATGGATACAAAACCAACATAAAAACAACACCCAAATAACCAAACACGCATAAACAAGCTCAATAAACCCCATTTTGCGTAAGAACGTACCTCCTCATAGCTATTTTGCTTCTCTTCCATATTTAATGAATTGCGTGATAATGTCTTCAGCATACACACATACAAAGAGAATGAAGGTACGTAAACAACCCCAACAACATTGACAAATCTTAGATTAAAAGAAATATGACGAAGTTTCAGAGCTTATAACATTCAAAAAGTGGCAACAGTAACTTGAAACTAGTACCAGCTTAATCCTTTACGCAAATCATTATCAGTGATTAGAAAAGCATATCTCGAAAACAAACTTCCTTGCGATATTTATTTAGCACATCCAACCAGGTTATCCTTTACGTCGCGAGAAACTTGTGACATACCTGAAATCACTTGAGAAGGGATTCCATCTGTGAGAAAATGATATCACAGTCGCGAATTTGATCATGAAGTAAAAAAAGATTAGAACTTTCTTTTATCCTGCAGAGTCAAAAAAGGACTAGAAGATATTAACGATCGCACAAAATGTTGGAAACCAAGGAGAATATAGAACTTCGATAAAGAAAGGCATAGAAAGATTTGCTAAACCTTGAATTTTAAGTGTGAAAAGAATGAGAGATTCATAATCAACCAATTCCTCGATATCTAAAAATACTAGCACTAACCTGAACAAATCAAGTTCAACTTCTCATAAGTTGTTCTCAACAGTTTGTGTAATATGTAGTTTAACTAGTCTGTTCAGTCAAAAGCCAGTTCAGTATTAAAGGAGATCCTATTACCTATATGGCTATACTAGTAGTCAGTTCAGTATTTTGCCTTGGCTATCCATGAAAGTAAAATAAAGTTCACGAGTTCACTATTGTTTTGAGTGCACGTTGATTTAGCAAGCTGATTAATGCATCATTCATGTACATTGAATATATGAATTCTATGGGACAGACTGTGAATATATATGAAAATGCTTGTTAACCCACTTTAGTGCTAGAGTTTCACATCTTAATAAATCGGTTGGTTGGCTGTTTAGATTCGTACATGGAATGTTCTTATTATGGTTATCCTGCTAAAGATTGTTTCTAATTTAGCTAGCTTGTTGTTAGATGCATTGCATAAAATTATAAAATGAACGTACTGATGTTTGCAGAGGGTGTGGCAGCTATTGTATATAAACATAGAACGTTTGGTTCACGCTTCCACTGTCTCCTAAGTATCCAACTCCAGTACATATAGTTAACTCCTCACTGAACCTGCAACCTGAATTAGTTCTATCCTTGTGTGATTGAAGCAATAAGTAGCCTTTATCACAAAGATGCGTCAAAATCTAAGTGTCTATAATCTCGAGGGACCACACATCAAAAAAATTGATGATTAACTGTTGTATTACTCTAGAAATTGCTCTCTTATTCATCGAACTAGTACAGAAATGCCATCAAATAAATTCATACAGTCATACCACGATCCTCCCCCATTGCTATTCTCATAAACCAACCAAACAAATTGCGAATTTAAAAAAAAATCCAACTAATCTCTTCAATTGTAGATAAACCAATACTAGTCATTCTAATCAATGCAATCAATTCAAACAAATTCATGTAGAAAACCAAATACATAACTCCGAACTGAAATTAGGGTTTATTTTGACTGAAATTAAAAATGAAAATTGAAAGTTACCAATTGAAGAGAACAAAATAGATTGATAGTGATCTATAAAGGAGAAGAAGGACCGAGTCGAGAAGAGGCGGCGTGGAAAGAAGCGGACTGCATGTAGCAGTGGCGGCGGCGGTGGGGTGAACTGGATGATGGAGTTTTGTCGCTATGGTGAACGAATGCATTGGAAATAAGGGATTGTCGCGGAGGGATAACCACCACAAGGGTTGTGCGAGTGGTGTTGTTACTGTTGTGGTGGAGATAGTGGGTGGGATTGTGGTAGTTATTTGTTTTATGGTATGATACTATGATGCAGTAGCTGGTAAAATATAAGGGGTTATGGGCTTATATTGTGCTAGCTTTATTACTTCACTTGTATTAGAACCGTCACAAATGTCCTTTTACATCGGTTTTATAGAAACGTGTTGTAAATAGCTATCTCAAAAGTGACATCGGTTAACGTCGGTTTTGAAAAAAACCGCCACAAAAGCTCTATAATGGCGGTTTTTTTTTAAAACCGCCACAAAAAGATTCATCTATTACGTCAATTCTTATTAAAACCGCCACATATAGTTCATTTATTACTTTTTACGTCGTTTTATATAAGAACCGCCACTGTAGCAGCGTCACGATAGGGGTTTTTTCCACTAGTGAAAAACATTATTAGAACTTAAACTTGATTTTCCATAAATTAAATATTGAAAACGATTTTGACGGAATTGAAAATAAACCGTACTAGAAGATGGAGAGCGAAGAGGAGATTCTAGAAATATAAGTTAGGACGGATTTAGATAAGAAATGAAGGTTTTATGAGGATTTTGCTCAAGAACGATGAAGAACGGATGAAGAACACGAAGAACGCTCAAGAACGATTAAAGAAAGTGATATTTTGATCTTAAATTGATTTATTGTAAAATGAAAAGTTGTTAGTGAGTAAAGTGGGGTGAGGGAGCCGTGTAAATATAGGGAAAAATGGATGTCGGGTTTTGAAATTGTTGTTACGTAATTGACTCAGGTTTAATAATTATTTTACGGTAATCGATTAAATATAATTCGATATTAAGTTAATTGCACTAAATATCTAGATATTATGATATTGTAATCAAAAGTAATGAAAATATCAAGCCTAAGAGAGGAGAAAGAGTGCCGTGTGGTTTTGTGCTAGACGGGTCTGTTTTGTAAACGATTTGCATAATTTCCGTTGACGGATCGATAAAGTTGAAAATATCTAAGATATTCCTATTAGTTTAATCAAAAGAATTAAAATATCTAATGTGAGTGGAAAACGATGAAATGGGCGCGTGACTCATGCCAAAGTCGAGTTTCGGATTTGTTTCGGGATTTACGATGAGTCGGGAATAGTTAAATGATTCCCGGGTTTAAACCGTAAAACCTTATTATAAATTCCGAATAAATTCAAAATAATTTTATTAAATTATCATAAATTCTAATAAATCTAAATAAAATAAATCAAAAATATTATTTTTTTAAATAAAATTTCGGTCTTCAAACTTATAAGGCGAGTCGGGAAAAAGTCAACGAAAGTCAAAGTTGACTGAAAGTCAAGAAAAGTCAAAGATGACTTAAAAGTCAAGAAAAGTTTATGACGACTTAAAAGTCAAGAAAAGTCAATGACGACATTAAAAGTCAAGAAAAAGTCAAAGACGACTTAAAAGTCAAGAAAAGTCAAAGATGACTAAAAACGGGATTTTCATGAAATCTCTCAGAAATTCCAAATACGAACTCGGAATTTCAAAATACGAATCGGAACAATAAATTCTATTTTAAAAACTTAAGTCTGCTGAAAAGTGTTAGTAAATATTTTTACTAGAAAAATTGGGTATTTTTCGGGTTGTTACATTTTCAATTCATTTTGGGTACATTTCACATTCTGATTTATAAAATATTTGTGAAATTTCATAATTTTTTCACTGTTTTACTATATTTAATGGTTTTTATTTGATAAAACAGTTAAATACAAAGTTAATGTTCATAAAATTAATTTAAAATTTTTGAGCAAATGTTTTTATTTTTGGAGTTCCTGGAAATATTCTAGAATGTACAAAAAATTTTGGTTTCAAATTTTTATGATGTTTATATTTTATTTTGGGTTTATTTCATTAAAGTTATGATTAAACCGTTATATTTAGCAAATAAAATCAAATCGATCTAATTAATGACCAAAAAAATTAGTAGGGACTAATTTTGAGTTCTAAAACATTTTAGATAATTATTTTGAATTTAAATGAGATTTAAATGTTGATATTGATTTTTAATGGTTAAAAATCAATAAATCCCGTAAAATCGAGCTACAATGAGCATGAATGTGTTTAGGGCGATTTTGGCATGAATTTGCAGCAATTTATTTTATTTATGGTTGAATGAATGAATGTCATTTATTTAATAATTTATGCAATTTTTTTTACCTAGTATGGCCTAGTTAATTTTTAATCGTTATTACCCGTAATGTAAGGGATTAACGGTTTGGTTGTAATTTTTATTGCGATCTCGTATCCCAAGTTTGTAATAATTAATAGTTTCATTTTATAGAATAAATGTATAATAGGAATT
This sequence comes from Heliosperma pusillum, assembly GCA_022085475.1. Lineage (NCBI taxonomy): Eukaryota > Viridiplantae > Streptophyta > Magnoliopsida > Caryophyllales > Caryophyllaceae > Heliosperma > Heliosperma pusillum. Next base: position 44,995 of record JAIUZE010074295.1, on the reverse strand, counting down.
TGTATATTTGTAATTATTTATTATGAAGACCAATGACTCCCTCAAGACGGTGCCATTTTGGAAGGCGTTCCAAGTGAAGAGGAAAGGGACCAAGGAGTTGGTTACCGAATTTGTAATTATCTAGTTAATTTGATTAGCTAGGTGGCCATACTAGGATTTTTTCGTTGCTTAGTTGCTTGCTTTATTTCCACTCATGCCAAAATCGTCACACATGCATTTTATTTTTCGCTATTGTCACTTCAACGTTATTCACAATTCACCGATTTAGTTCACTTATAGGGAATTAATGACTAAATTGACAAGATCTCTCACATATTTAAAAATTGAGATTAGCCTTACCAATGAGTAACACCTATGAATCCCGTGCTCATTAGGGCTACCACGCTCGTGGGTCCCTTTTTACATCGGGTAAATAGGGTGATACGATCACAAGCTAAAATTGGATTGGACTCAACGAGATAAGCGTTATCTTGGGTCTAGGAGATGGATTTAGTTGAAATCCGTCAACCAAGAGTTCTAAGGGTAGAATTAGTCAAGTTATGACTTACCATTTTTAAATAAGGGTAGCATACGATGACTATTTTTATTTTAAAGATGGGTCTTGGAATCATTTATATAATTTAGTGAGGGGTCATTATATAAATGCTAAACTTGTTAAAATGTTTTTCAAGTAAATTATCATAACAATGAATGTTTATATATTTCTTTTCTTGTAGTAACCATATTCGCACAATGTGAACATCATGGAATACCGCAACCTTGGGTAAGGAGTCATAGTTCAGGTCCGTCATGGACAAATATGTCCTAAAAGATGACGGTAGTAACTTCGTTGAATGGGAATCAACGATCAAGAGCGCCGCGATATCTGATAACGTGCTTCGCTACTTGGTCGAAGCCCCTCCCACTGAACCCGGGTCAAGATCGACCGCGGCGGTTCGGGCCGAATATGACTTTTATTTGAAGGTTGTCAATGACGTCAAGAATGTCTTGATTTGGTCAATCTCACCCAAACTCAAACTCCAATTGATATCTCTCGATGCATATGGGATATTCACGAGGATAACATCTATGTTTTCGCAAGCCCCTAAAATTCTCCAATATGAGGCCTACGAAATTCTTTGAGACTAAACTCCAAAAGGGCCAAAATATTGGCCCACACGTGCTCAAAATGGTTGAGCACGCCGACACCTTAGAGCGTCTAGGGTGAAAAATTCCAAAGGAGCTAGTGGTGGGTAGAATCCTTCACTCACTCATACCAAAGTTCACCCACTTTAGGGTGAACTACAACATGAATGACATGAAAAAGAGTTTCCATGAACTCCATGCACTCCTCACCCAAGAGGAGAGGGACATGGAGGCTAGTGGGAGTGAACCCAACAATGTTCTTTCAATGAGATTGAAGAACATGAGCCTTGGTGTAAAGAAGGACAAAGGAAAGGTAAGACTCTTTTCAAAAAAGTTGGCAAGGGAAAGGGCGAGGTCTTTATGAAGTCAAAGCCCAAAGTCAACAAACACGCGGACGCGGATTGCTATTCCTGTAATGGAAAAGGGCATTGGAAACGCAATTGCCCCAAATACTTGAAAGACAAGAAAGACGGTTGTGTGACAACGTCAGGTAAAATTCTTTCATCACTCTATATGATAGATATTAACTTTGCTAGTACATCTTCTTGGGTATTTGATACCGGTTGTGGTTCTCGCCTTTGTAATCATGTACAGGGGCTGAAGGACGCGTAAGCACTAGCCAAGGGTGACGTGAACTTGCACATAGGAAATGGAGCTAAGGTAGCCGCAGTTTCCGTGGGCACCTACGTTCTTCTTTTGCCTAATGGTTTAGAGTTGCATTTAAATAATTGCTATTATGTACCAACTCTTACCAAGAACATTATCTCCATTTCCGTGTTAGACATGAAAGGTTTTTCTTTTTGTATTAATAACAATCGTTGTACTTTTTCATTTAATGAAATGATTTATGGCAAGGCCATTTCTATTGGAGGTATAGATATTGCAAAAGAGGTCTATCATATAGAAAACGAGAGGTTTAAAACGGGTGAACCTAACCAATCATACCTTTGGCATTGTCGTTTAGGGCACATAAACAAACAACGCATAAAGAGACTTGTTTCATCTAAAGTACTCAATCCATTCGATTACGAATCTTACGGTGTATGCGAATCTTGTCTTCTAGGCAAGATGACTCGTTCTCCTTTTTCGGGAAAAGGGACACGAGCAAGTGAAGTATTAGGCCTTATACATACGGATGTGTGCGGCCCAATGACTCCCCAAGCTAGAGGAGGTTATCACTACTTCATTACTTTTACCGACGACTTGAGTAGATATGCATATGTCTACTTAATGAAGCACAAAAGTGATGCTTTTGAAAAATTCAATGAATTTCAACATGAAGTAGAAAATCAATTGAATAAAAAGATTAAAGCCTTACGATCCGATATTGTTGGTGAATACTTGAACAATGAATTTGGTTCACACCTAAAGAGTTGTGGTATAGTATCACAATGGACTCCTCCTGGCACACCTCAATTAAATGGTGTGTCTGAAAGGAGAAATCGAACTTTATTAGATATGGTTCGATCTATGATGAGTCTAACAAAGCTTCCTGATTATTTTTGGGGTTTCGCTATCTTATCTGCAATATTCTCACTAAATCGAAGCCCGATTAAAGCGGCAAACAAGACTCCATATGATATATGGACAGGGAAAGTCCCTTATTTGTCACTCATGAGAATTTAGGGATGCGAGGCGTTTGTTAAGAATAAGTCTGACGATAAACTCGCACCCACTACTACAAGATAGAGCTTTAGCAGCGCTCATGTTACGACGCTTGTTAAAAAACTGCTGAGTTGAGTTAAGTAAGCGCAATATATTTCACGCATTTAATTTGCGCCTCATAATACCGCGTCAAATTAGAAAAATGCGGTTCCTCAATAAATTAAGGCGCCTTTCCAAATTCTCACTCAGTTATAATCCTAAAAAAAAAATATAACTGACACTTCGATTACTCGGCGATGCATCATTTACCAACTGGTATCTTCCATTACCTTACTGAACCAGGTATGATTTTCATCCTTGCTCTTCTTTTTCTATGTTATTATCAATCTTTGGATTTATGTTTAATTACTTGTTTTTCTCTCACTGAATTTATAATGTTTTGTTTTTTCTTTGATTAATCCAATCTTCCCTTTTATCCAAGTAAGAAAAACATTAAATCCTATGTATTATATTTCTCATTCAATTCAATTGATTACTACTTACGGGATATTGTTCTAATTGAATTTGATTGATTTTTGGGTTTTCCAATTGGCATATAGTAATCTCCATTATAGTTCGTATATGAAGAGTTGCAGGTATGTGTTTAATTTCCCCTAATTTAAGTTGCCCCAAATGAATTATTTGTTGTCTTTATCCTGCACAGCTTCTAAAGCAGTTACGGTTTTTATTGCAGGCGTTTCATAACAAATACTTGTGTAAAAGTGGTCTTACTTAAATAAGCGCCTTACACAAGATTAACTTACTTATTAGAATCTGCAATAGATATAATGCTAATAATCATCGACGCTGTGGAAAGCAATTGGTTTTTTTGTTAGTTTGAATCCAGACTATATTATAGAGCCCCCCACTTGTTCTTTGTGAGGGGGCTTGACTCGTCTTAAGCTTGTGACGGATCGGCCTGTCGCAAGTAAGACTTGGTGGGGATATTCTATACTAACATATTACTATTGATAGTATTCATATTGCTAGTTGGGCATCACACGCTTCATTAGTACGGAGTACATTGTGTTCAGATTTAATAAGACATGTAATGTCTATGATGAGAATTGAAGATAGTTAAGATCTTAGATTTGAACTGGTAGTTTTGAAAAATGTATCTTACAGTGTGGTAGGAAAGTAGAAGGCTTTGGAGTAGCTATCAATATGGTTGAGTTTGAGGCTTTGGGCAGGTATCAAAGTACACTTCAATCACAATTTTTTAGTCTTAGCAAGCATATTGTTTTGTCCTAAATTTTATCTACTTGTACATGGCTTTATGGTCTATTACAGAAGCCTCAAACCTTATCGATTATAAGTGATGCAAAATTCTTGTAAGTCTATCGAACTTTCTCAATGTTCGAGATTTTGTTATTGATTATACTGAGAAGGTGTATGCTCTTATTATCATCTTAATGTTGCTAAAAATTGTCTTAAAGCACAATACTTAAAGCAACGACTGTTTTTATAATCTAGCTCATTTGATGCTACTGACGGGCTATTTAACGGTGTCGTTAATTCCGCTAATTAGCTACGATCAAATAACAATTTATAACTCCTAAACAAACACAAACTATCTTAAACAAAGGTAGTAAATGGTAAGAATAGGGTCGAACCCAAGAGAAGGCGATATTAACTAAATTAATCTAATCTAGACTCTTGCTAAAAACCAAATAACAAACTAATTACTAACTAATTACTCTAATCACAAATTACGACACTAATTAAGACAAAAGCTTAAATTAATTACAAACTATGATATTCACAATGACAAAACATGTAGGATAACATATAGGGAGAAAGTTTGACATGAGAATTGATTAGCAAGTCTAAAATTACCAACAAAAACTAAAGATTCAAATATTCAAATATGGAGAAACAACTTAGTGTAATTTTCCCAAGTTCCCAACAATTAACAAAGTAAAGACTCTTCCTTTCCTCTCTTTTCTAATTATCTAATACAAGTTTCTAAGAAATTAGCCAACATGGATTAAACCAACCAAGGATGACCCTTTACAACTAAATTTACACCCATTAAAACATGAGCCCAAATCAAAGATGCAAGCTTTATGAACAAAACCAAAGAAACAAGCTAGAACCATGTAATAAAACACTAAACCTTGTTCTAATTACACAATAAACCAAATTTCACTCAAAAGATTCCAACTTTAAACCAAAGTTACAATCTTTCAAGGTTGCTTCAACAATATCAAGACAAATTAACCAAATTTATCTAGACAAAGCAATAATTAAACAAACACTTGCTAAGATGGTTAGTCTCAACAACAATTCATTCAACAATGGAATTTAAACGTGAGAAAATGGAATGAAATAGAGAAGAAGAGGTTCAAAAGGTCTTACAATGCTAAAAGGAGAGAACTTGTTCCAATTACACTAAGCAATGGAAAATTAGCTACCCATAATCCAAATATTACAACCCATTATGAAGTTCAACCAAATTACAAAACCAAAATGAAGAACAAAACTAGAGAGAATTCTAATGTGTTGTGTTGTGGAATGTTGTATTCAATGTTGTGTGCTTCTCTCTCTACAATTTGGCTCTTTTATACCCTTGGCTCCGGAAACCTAGGGCCTTTAGAAATGGGCCTCAAAATGACAAGACAGAGAATGAAGGAACGCGTGCCTGAGACCAGGACGCTGACAGCGTCCTGTGACGCTGGCAGCGTCGTAGGGTACGACGCTGGCAGCGTCGTAGGACGCTGGCAGCGTTCCCTGGCGCTGGCAGCGTTTCATGCCGCCAGTTTTTCCCTTGGTTGAGCGCCTTGACTTTCGTTGACCCTTTGGACTTTAGTCCCGCCTTGACTTCCATTGACCCTTTGGACTTGCTCTTCTTGCATTGATGATTTGCTTGTAGCCCACTCCAATTGTCGGGTTTGGGTCTCGGGTCTCGGGTTTGACTTTGACTTTTGTTGACTTCCGGATTTGACTATAAAAATTGACTAAAATTACTAAATAACAACATAATTACAAGCACTAAGGTTAGCATAAAACGATGCTAACGACCCGTAAAAAGTATAATAAACGAACCTAATAAATATTACTAGACACAACACATTTTGATGTTGTCAAATACCCCCACACTTGGACTTTTACTCGTCCCGAGTAAAAACTCGAGATTAGCAAGACAAACACGAGTCCAAACTTAGCATGTGAAGGTAATGACCTCTTTTCCCTCACCACTACCTTCTTATAACTCCCTTAAAACACAACCACCTATTAAAAGAAAATGACTCAAAGTTGTTTTAACACACTCTTCTCTTACCACTTCCTACTTATAACTCCCTCTATACAAGACTCGACACACCACCAACTCCGACTCATCTCACCTCAACTCCTCCCTTCTTATAGCTCCCAAGAATGTAGTATGACCATCTTTGCCTTATCCCAAGGTATAGCGAGATGTTCCTCATCACCAAACTCTATGCAACTCCACTTCTTATATCACCCCCTTATTGCTCCACTAGTGTATAGCATGGTTACTTGGTTGGCCCCAAACTACACAATTCGCACAACCAAGCAACCCACAAGAAAAATCCACCGATTTGGAATCAAATTTGTGACTCGAAGAAAAATAAAAAGAAATCCTAAGCTAGCCTCCTTCCAAATTCCTCCTTATTTCTCCCTTCTTTTCCCTCCAAAAATCCTCATCATCGGAAGTATTTTGCTCAATTTTTTTCTTCTTTTTCTTTTTCTATTTTTTTTTCTTGAAAATCCCTCATTTTGCCTAAGGTGCCCTTTCGGGTTTTCACCTTAGCTTTTCCTTTCCTCTCATTGGTGGCTCGCAACTCGATTTTTCATTTTGCCCGGAATGCCCTTTCGGGTTTTCATTCCGTCGTTGGCCACCTTCCCAATTTTTGCCTAGGTGCCCACCCTTGTGGGTTTTCACCTAGCCGGGATTTTCAATTTTTTTTTTCAAAACAAAACAAAACAAAACAAAATGCATCAAATCAAAACAACTATATACAATCCTCTCCCCCACACTTAGATTATACAATGTCCTCATTGTAGGGGAAAGGGTGGGATGCTTCATCAATTGTTGAAAAGAGAAGAACCTGAGGCACCTCCTCGGTTTCTCCTCCTCTCTTGGTGGATTGAGCCTCCTTTGGGGTTGTCGGACCGGTTGGCATCCACTTCAAGTCTTATCTTGTGCATGCAAGTCACCGGACTTATTCCCTTGAGGTTTTCTATGCTCCACCCAAATGTATCTCTATGTTTGTGAAGCAATGCCACCAATTTGATCTCTTGTTTCTCGTTGAGTGTGCTTGAGATAATAATAGGTAGGGTGTGATTGTCCCCTAAGAAGATATATTTTAGATGACTTGGAAGAGTTTTCAACTCGACTTGCGGGGGCTTCACAATTGAGGAAAAGGGCTTGTAGAGAGGCACTCTCAAAGCAAAGAGCTCGGATAGGCTCTCCAGACCAGGACGCTGCCAGCGTTGTGGACGCTGGCAGCGTTGTAGGACGCTGCCAGCGTTGTGTGGCGCTGCCTGCGTTTTCCACTGGAGTCCCCTGTTTTCAGCACCTCGATGATGTTGAGTTTTTCATGACTGTCTGGTGGCTCGTCTTTCTCTAAGTCCATGAGATGTTCCTGCACATCAACCGACAACAAAGAACGCAAATCCTCTACTTCCACATTGTTAGTTACGGCCACCTCAAGTGGGTCCCTATCACAAACTTTGTACATTTGATGCACCAAACGCTCGATAATATCTAAGAAAAAACAAGATTGAACATCACTAGGGTGTCCCATAGAGGCATAGATATTATAGGTCAACTTCTTTTCCTCGAACTCCATTGTCAAACATCCGTTTGACACATCAATCTTGGTCCTAGAAGTTTTCATGAATGACCTACCAAGGAGGAGGGGAGTGACACTTGAACTAGACTCTATGTCTAAAACATAGAAGTCCGCTGGGAAGACAAGGTTATCTACCTCTATTAGAACATCCTCTATCAAGCCTTTGGGATAGACACTAGACCTATCGGCTAATTGTATAACCACCCCGGTCTTAGACAAAGGTCCTCAGCCTAGGGTCTCATAGATGGATAGGGGCATGACGTTAATAGAGGCTCCAATGTCTAACATGGCACGTTTGAAACTTTGCCCTCCAATGGTGCAAGGGATGGTGAACATGCCTGGGTCTCCACATTTCTTTGGTAAGTTTTGCTTGAAAATTGCCGAAACATGCTCACTCACCCTAACCTTATGGGCTCCTTTCTTAGGCTTTCTCTTAGGTGTACAAAGTTCTTTCAAGAACTTTGCATACCTAGGGACACTATTTAACAACTTATAAAGAGGAATGTTTACCTCACACTTCCGGAAAGTTTCATACAAGTCGTTCTCCTTGTCATACTTCCTTGTGCTTGTCAAAGCACTAGGAAATGGGGCTTCCGGTATGTATTCCTCTACCACATCATCATCAATAATGTCTTTACCCCTCTTTGAAGTATCTCCCTTGGGGTCCTTGCTTGTCGATAGCTCCTCATGACCAATTACTAACTCTCCTTGGTCTTCAATTTCCAAGGTCTCCATCTCAAGGTTCTTCATTTTCTCCTTGCCTTTTCCAAGGGGGTGTGCCTCCAACTCCTTGTCTCCCCTTAAGGTCATGGCACTAACATTCTCCCTAGGTGGTGGAATGGTTTGAGATGGGAATCTTGTGGAGCTTGAGGCTTGAGATTTTGACATATTGGAAGCTATTTGAGATAGTTGGATTTCCAAGTTGCTCACCCTAAGGTTGTTTGCCTCCCTATCCTTCCTTGCCTCTTCTCTATCTCTCCTTGCCTCTTCTTGATTTCTCCTTGCCTCCTCTTGATTTCTCCTTGCCTCCTCCCTATCTTTCTCTTGATTGGCAAGGCGTGTTTGCAAGATATCACTCAAGTTCCCTTGAGAAGAAGAATTTCCCTGAATGGGGCCTTGGTTCGATTGTCTTTGAGCATTGCTTTGAGATTGAGAGTTGCTTGGGAAATTTGAATTGTTGGGCCTTTGATTGTTGTAAATTCCTTGTGGGTTTTGTTGGAAATTGGAGTTCCGGTTTTGGGTGGGATTTTGGGCTCTCAAATGATTGAATTGACCGTTTTCAAAGCTTTTCGACTTATCCCCTCCCCATCCCAAAAGGTCGCGGTTCTCGCTTGGTTGTACACTCCCCCTCCATTTGGGTTCCTTGAATTGTAATTCCCATCCCCCATAGCATTAACACTTTGCATAGTTGCTCCTTGTTCAATCATGATGTAGCATGTGTTGGTGGCATGGTCACCCCCACAATATGAGCATTCAATCGGTTTCGGGTGTTGAGAGAATGAATTACCTTTGTTAACAACCAAGTTTGACATCATACTTTTAAGTTCACTCATTTCTTGCATGATCATTTGGTTTTGAGATGCATAAGGATTCTCCATGGAGGATACATTCGTAGAGCTAACTCCTCTTTCACTCTTTCTTCCATAGCTTCTTGTGTTCATTGCCAATTTTTCAATAATATTGTTGGCCTCGGCCACATTAAAGGTATCAATTCCACCTCCGGTGGCGGCAATGATCATTCTTTGGTCATTTTGGTACAAACCCTCATTGAAAGACGTCAACAAATCATCTCCCGACATGCCATGGTATGGACATCTTGCCACAAGACTCTTGAAACGCTCCCAATAATCATAAAGGGTCTCCCCCATTTCTTGTTCAATGGTAGTGATAAGCTTCTTTGAGTGATTGTGTCTTGAATCCGAGTAATACTTTTCAAGAAACTTTTTCTTCAAGCCCACCCAAGTGGTAATGGAGTGAGCCGGAAGGCAAAAGAGCCATTCTTTCGCGGCATCTTGAAGAGAAAACGGAAATGCCCTTAACTTGAATTGATCTTCGGTCACTCCGTGGGGAATAGCACCTTGGCAAATCATATGAAATTCGGCCAAGTGTCTATTTGGGTCATTCCCTACCATGCCATGGAATCTAGGCAAGTTGTGGGCAAAGAAACCTTTGAGCTCAAAGTGCACATCCCCCATGGGAGGATATACAATACAAAGGGGTTGCTCCTCATAGTTCCTTGCCCGAATCTCACCGATTGTCCTATTATCCTCCATATTGGGTGGGTAAAGGACGTTCAATAGAGATGGTATCCTAGGTGGTGACTCAAACATTTCCTCCGGTTGTTCTTGAAAAATATTATTTTCCAACTCCTCTTCACGAGGTTCCCTCCAAAAAGGTCTCCTATAAAGGGGGTTTGAAAATAACCAATTTGATATGCTACTTGAAGATGGATCAATGTCTTGGTCACCAATTCCCTCTTGTGACCTAGACATAAACTAATGCTAAAACAACTCAACAACACAATTAGTAACTTCAACACAAAGTAACTAATAAGTTAAGAAAAATTTGAAAAATAATCTAAACAAGTTATTACACTAACAAGAGTTTCAATTTGATAATTAGCTATATTGCCTTCCCCGGCAACGGCGCCAAATTTGACGGGCTATTTAACGGTGTCGTTAATTCCGCTAATTAGCTACGATCAAATAACAATTTATAACTCCTAAACAAACACAAACTATCTTAAACAAAGGTAGTAAATGGTAAGAATAGGGTCGAAACCAAGGATGACCCTTTACAACTAAATTTACACCCATTAAAACATGAGCCCAAATCAAAGATGCAAGCTTTATGAACAAAACCAAAGAAACAAGCTAGAACCATGTAATAAAACACTAAACCATGTTCTAATTACACAATAAACCAAATTTCACTCAAAAGATTCCAACTTTAAACCAAAGTTACAATCTTTCAAGGTTGCTTCAACAATATCAAGACAAATTAACCAAATTTATCTAGACAAAGCAATAATTAAACAAACACTTGCTAAGATGGTTAGTCTCAACAACAATTCATTCAACAATGGAATTTAAACGTGAGAAAATGGAATTAAATAGAGAAGAAGAGGTTCAAAAGGTCTTACAATGCTAAAAGGAGAGAACTTGTTCCAATTACACTAAGCAATGGAAAATTAGCTACCCATAATCCAAATATTACAACCAATTATGAAGTTCAACCAAATTACAAAACCAAAATGAAGAACAAAACTAGAGAGAATTTTAATGTGTTGTGTTGTGGAAGGTTGTATTCAATGTTGTGTGCTTCTCTCTCTACAATTTGGCTCTTTTATACCCTTGGCTCCGGAAACCTAGGGCCTTTAGAAATGGGCCTCAAAATGACAAGACGGAGAATGAAGGAACGCGTGCCTGAGACCAGGACGCTGGCAGCGTCCTGTGACGCTGGCAGCGTCGTAGGGTACGACGCTGGCAGCGTCGTAGGGTACGACGCTGGCAGCGTCGTAGGGTACGACGCTGGCAGCGTCGTAGGACGCTGGCAGCGTTCCTTGGCGCTGGCAGAGTTTCATGCCGCCATTTTTTCCCTTGGTTGAGCGCCTTGACTTTCGTTGACCCTTTGGACTTTAGTCCCGCCTTGACTTCCATTGACCCTTTGGACTTGCTCTTCTTGCATTGATGATTTGCTTGTAGCCCACTCCAATTGTCGGGTTTGGGTCTCGGTTCTCGGGTTTGACTTTGACTTTTGCTGACTTTCGGGTTTGACTCTAAAAGTTGACTAAAATTACTAAATAACAACATAATTACAAGCACTAAGGTTAGCATAAAACGATGCTAACGGCCTGTAAAAAGTATAATAAACGAACCTAATAAATATTACTAGACACAACACATTTTGGTGTTGTCAGCTACTATTGCACTAATTTTATTTCTTTCTTTTAGAAGGAAGAGACATACAAGAGGAAAAGAACCATAAAAGTTGCAATGCCAGTGGAGGAATAAACATGATATCGGTGCGCCTGGTTTGGACCTAGGACGGAAACCTGTCATTACATTGTGATTTAAATTATTGTATCATTATGAGTCAATGTACAATTAGTAGTTTAGTACCACATATAGTTGTTCCTGTATTTTTTCCTTGGTACATGGATTTTTGTTTATAGATTGTGACATGTATTTGACATTACATTATTTTTATAGATTGAATTGAATCCTTTTACGAGATAACTTTCACTTGTGTATCTCTTTATTGGAATTTCGAGGTTATAGTATGTTAGTTGTGGGCAAAATTATAAAGGAGATCTATAGAAACATTGATAGCAACATAGCAGGTAACGACGCAAAAAAGCGCTGCTTAAACACTATATATAGCGCGTCTTATTGGCTGCGCTATAATTATATTTTTACCGACGCACTTAATAAGCGCCGCTCAAGGTACTAGCGACACAGGCAAAGCCGGTGCTTTTCATAGCGTCAGTAAAACCCTTAGCGGCACTGTTTAGCGCTGGACAGGGCAAAAAAATAGCGTCGGTAAAACCCGGTTTTCTAGTAGTGACCCAAATTTGACAAATGTCTGTTTGTAGGATATCCAATGGAAACACGTGGTTATTACTTCTACAATAAACACGAGGACAAAGTGTTTGTGTCTCGTGATGCAGTTTTTGTAGAAAATGATTTTATTTCTAAAAGACAGAGTGGGAGAAAATTTGAACTTGATGAAGTCTAAAAGCCACAAACCGAAAAGGACGTAGAGGAAAACGAGGAAAACGTTCCCTCTTCGTCTGACACGGTCATAATTCCTTCGGAACCTAGGAGGTCAAGCAGAATTAGTCATCAACCTGATAGATACCTTGGTATTATAGAGGAAGGTGGTGACTACAATGTATTAATTTTTGAAAGTAATGAACCTACTACCTACAAAGCAGCCATTTCTAGTCCCGACTCAAAGCTATGGCTAGGAGCCATGCAATCCAAAATGGATTCTACGTACGATAATCAAGTATGAGACTTGGTTGATTTACCTAAGGAGGTAAGACCTCTTCAGTGTAAGTGGATCTATAAGATCAAAAGCGGCATAGATAAAACATAATGATGTTTACAAAGCTAGATTGGTGGCAAAAGGTTTCACCCAAGTTCATGGTCTTCACTATGACGAAACCTTCGCCCCAATCGACATGCTTCGATCCATAAGGATTATCTTAGCGGTTGCCGCATTTCATAATTATGAGATTTGGCAAATGAATGTCAAAACCGCCTTCTTGAATGCGATTCTAGAAGAGGAAGAGTACATGACACAACCTAAAGGTTTTGTGGATCCATCAAACCCTAAGAAGGTATGCAAACTTAAGAGATACATCTAGGGTCTTAAACAAGCATCCAGGAGTTGGAATCATCGTTTCGATCATGTAATTAAACAAAATGGTTTCACTCGAAGTGTCGAGGAACCATGCTTATACATGAAGTTTAGTGGGAGTAAAGTAACTTTTCTAGTCCTGTATGTAGATGACATACTACTCATTGGGAATGATATACCAATGCTCATTTCTGTAAAGGAGTGGCTAGGGATTCATTTCCAAATGAAAGACTTAAGAGAAGCCCAGCGCATCTTAGGTATCCGGATCTATAGGGATAGATCTAAAAGGATACTAGCATTAAGTCAAAAAAACCTATATTGATAAAATTCTTGATCGGTTCAACATGAAAGTCTCTAAGATAAGCTTTCTTCCTATGGGTAGTGGGATCACTTTGAGCAAGTCAGAGTGTCCTACCAAACCCGAGGAGATTGAACGCATGAAATTCATTCCTTACACATCCGCTATGGATCAATTATGTATGCTATGATGTGCACTCGCCCCTATGTTGCATATGCTTTGAGCATAAAAAGTCGTTACCAAGCAAATCCGGGTGAGAGTCACTGGATAGCCGTAAAGAACATCCTTAAGTATTTGAGAAGGACCAAGGATTCGTTCTTAGTGTTTGGAGGTGAGACTGAGTTACGTGTAAAGGGTTACACAGACGCCAGTTTCCACACAAATAGAGATGATATGAAATCCCAATCCGGCTATGTTTATATGATGAATGGAAGAGCTGTTTGCTGGAAGAGTTTCAAGCAAAGCGTTACTGCGGATTCTACAACAGAAGCAAAGTACCTTGCAGCTTCTGAAGCTGCAAAGGAAGCTGTGTGGATTCGGCAAATTTTGGAAGGACTAGCAGTAGTCCCTACTACCAAAGATCCTATCACGAGTTATTGTGATAATAGTGGGGCTATTTTTCAAGCAAAAGAGCCCAAGTTTAGTAATAAGTCTAGACATGTACTTAGGAAATATGATGTAATTAGAGATTACGTGGATAGAAAGGAAATTGACATTTGTAAGGTTGGGACATATGATAACATTGTTGATCCTTTAACCAAGCCTTTATCAAAGGCTAAGCATGATGGTCATGTCATCACAATGGAATTGAGACGAGTACCAGAATTTCTTTAGATTATGTAATATGTAATAATTGAATGTTGTATTAATTATTTCATATATGATAATTGCATTCATTGTTCGAGTTTTATTATAAACTCTTTTATTTAGTTTGACTAAATTTAATACTTTGTTTATCCGAATAGATTGTAAGACAATGTCCATATTCAAGTGAATAGGACGAACATAGTATTTTGTCCCTAGTCACTCAATGAGGTGACGTCTCGAAGTGACTAGATTGTAAGTCGATCGATGGTTCGTTCAACACCATAGGGTCATGGAGATGACTGGTCGATTACATAGACAGAGTGTATGACACTCTGTCGGACAGTGACTTTTGTAGAGACCCTTAAATCAATTAATTGATGCCTGGTCGTGGCAAGGTCTTCTATCTTATTCCTATGAGTCGATTCTTTGACTGGCGACCGTCTATCTGACTCGCTGCAGTTTCCGATTGGTTTTGATTGATGTTCTAGGTCGTGCCATGAAAGGAGGCCGATGGACAACTTCTGGGTCATGGTGATATGCATCATACAGAGTAGATGAATCAAAAGGAATTGTCCACCCACGTTGACTACAAACATCTTTAGGCCACCCGAGGAGTAGTTACTGTAAATGCATGGCCACGCTCGGAAAGGGATCTATGGTAGATTTTTCTGTCAGGCAGTTACTCTCCATATCGAGAAAACCACTCTCGATATAATCAATCGCAAGTGCGACCTGAAAGACACCTTGCGTTGAGTGGGAGATGTGATAAAGTGACAAGAGAATTGGTGACGCACACTTGTGTCAGACAAGTGGGAGATTCTTGGAGTAGGTGTCCTCCACAATAGTGCGCCACATATCAAATCTAATTAAGGAATATAATTGGTATATATTTATTGACTATATATATATATGGTTAGCCAGTTGATTAACGTAAATCAATAACGGTTGGCTAACTAGAGTTTGATGTTATTGTCGTATAACGGCGGTGATCAACTGATTCCTTTCAGTCACACCTATAGGTTGAAACCCAAATAGTAACTAATATATGATACAATTGATTAGTCCATGACATATATTTGATATGTACGAGAGTTAATAGTTAGAAATTGAGTTAGGAACTCAAATTTGATTAAGTTTATTTTTCAATTATGGGATAATTGACTAATAAATTTATATCTTATTTTTATATGATTAAATAAGATCTAGTTTAGTAATTAATCGTTAAATTACTAAATTAGTTGAGGTTTTACATACATTTTGAGGTAGAGGTAATTAGTTAATTATATTTACAAGGAGTTGTAAAATAAATTAACTATGCATTGTGGGACCCATTATATATTGATATAATGGTAAAATATCACTTAAATGTTAAGCATATATTGTTTATTAATTTATGTCAGATAATTGTTATATGATCAAATTAACACTTAATTATACAAGATAATTAATCATATGATTAATAAGTATTTGTGGGACAAATATCAAAAATCAAAATGGACCATAATGAGCCACATGTGGCCGGTTGGAGTACTAGTGGAAGCATGATGATTGTTGCTCTATTTTATGCTCAAATAATCCAAATTGAAGTGACACTACATCATGCTTATACTTCCTTACACACTACCATTTTTTATGTGAATTAAAATAAGCAAAATAAGAGCCTTGTGAGGCCTATATGGACTGGCCATAGTGCTTATAAAAGAGCACTATGGTTGTTCATTTTGTGTTGTTTATTTTTGCTTGTTTTATTTCATCTCTCTAAAATCCTCTCATCTCTCTAAAAACTCTCATATACTAATATTCACTAAGTATTACTAAAGTAGTAATATATTTTAATATTAGTGTAACTTTTCTTATTATCTAGTTAGTAATAAGTTAAGTTTATTTTGGTTAATCTTGAGTGCAATTTAAAGGAGATCTTCTAGTTTGAAGATTCTTGGAGGACCATCCTTATTATATCTCAAGAGCAATAAGAAGGAGTTCTTATTGTGCCCATATCATTTCCATTTCAATGTGAGAAAATTTCTTCTTATATATAATGTCTTTATATTTTCAAGCATGTTACATAGATCATTAAACACTAAATTAACAAGTAATTTAGTAACTAATTAGAGGAGTCTAATTAAGGTCTATGGACTTTAAGCAGGAAGTCGAGGCCTACCCACACCAAGGGGACAGTTTTGGGATAGGGGTTTGGGATCTTGCAACCTACCCAATATCTAGATATCATGTGAAGACAATTTATCGACGCCCTATGCAATACACGGATTTCGCGATCCTTTCCAAGCCGTCGCTTGCACTGGGAACCACGGATGGAGAAACGAGGGACAAGCGTGAAAACACGCATTTGTTGAGTCACCACCAACTTTTTTGGGAAGTTGGAACCGTTCGAATACTTTATGCCATGTCAAGAAACAAAGTAATGACATGAACACCAAGAACTCGTTACTCTTAACATTCTATGTCTAAAATGACTCTCGTGGATGCCAATGAACACGGATGTTCACAGAGATCTGGAGTAAGGGGTGAGGGTGCGTATTAGGAAGCTCTTTTGATCGAACGCCTAATCCCGCTCGTCTCGATAGCGGCCTCTACAAATGATTAGGGAAACTCTTCGGTACTCGATATGTAGTCGGTTATATGCATGCAATGCAACATCCATGTTTTAATTTTAACATGTGCACTTAGACTATGTCGGTTGACATGTAATTTAGCAATCAATTGTCAAATTGGGATTTAAGATTGATTACATATGAGAAGACAATTAAATCATCCAAATAATCATACAATACGATGATTAAATAGAACTATAAAATAAATATTACAATTGATTACAACGAATACAGGATCTATGTCGGAAATATACCCAAAAGGAAGACTTAAAGAAAAGAAAGAAAATAATAAAATTATCTAAAGACAGATTAACGGTGATATTAGGAGTTAATAGTTGATTAATTAGGCAATTAAGCTACGTCAGAGCGAATCAAGAAGATCAGAGACAGAAACCAGCCTGGAACAGGCGCACCAGAAGGTGCGTCCTCTGGAAGAGGCGCAACACTTTGTGCGTCTGTTCCTGAGTTGGGTTCTGGCTGTGAATCCATAATCGCAATCAGTTAGTATTTTGTTTGTGAATTTACGGTTTATTATTGATCTATAAGTCGAATTTAAGTGATTTAACAGATTAAATTACACTAATTATATCAAAGACGAATCTAGATATTTGATATGAACCAATCTAACCTCTAAAGACATAATCTTACATTACATTATGATGAAAGACGATTTATAAGAAGTAATAAAAACTATCTAAATATGAAATTATGATGAACGGCGATTTATAAGAAATAATAAAAACTAATAAAGGTTTTGAAAAGGTTTGAGTATAAATCTGACATGAATCTTACATTATATGAAATAAATAAAATACAATACAAAACATGGATTTAAACATCCTCAGACTAACATGTTGACAAAACGAGATATGAACTAAAGTTACAATTTAGTGACAGCTCGACTCGAATGTAAAGAAAGTGCCCTCGTAAGGGGATCGATTGATTAATTAAGGTTGATTATTGTTAAGTTGTTCAAATTGGTAGGTCAATCCAATAACGTGACGGGAAACCAGAAGGATCTGAGCTTACGTGGTCGATTGATCAAGCATGTAGTTGTCAAAATGCTTAGAGCAAGGACTAGAATGCAAAGAGAGAGAAAAGACGGGGCGGTAGATTTCGAATGCTTTCTAAATAAAATATGAATATATTTTATAAGAAAAGATAAGTTTTTAAATATTAAAATTTCCGGAATATTCTCGAGCGTTCAGACACGGTTTTAAAAGACGGTTTATAGAAAATGAAGCGGTTTTTAACCCGGACTCCAAATAAACTCTAATGACATTCAAAACGATTGTATCAATGACGACCAAGGGGTAGACACAAGTGTTTGAGCTATCACTTGACGATAAACTTATGAATTGTCATAAATCATTTCGTGTACCAAACATGTGACCCAATCATCACTGGGTGGTTGGCGGAAGATGTAGATTCGAGGTATCTACAGAGCCCCCGCTTTAACTGAGGCTTGGACAAGGAAAAAGTCAAAGTATAGCCATCAGGTCAATCGAAGATTACAACCTAACGACTGTGGCGACACAAGGCGGTTCAAGGGGTCTGAACTAAAGACCTGTCATCGGGAACATTTTAAAGTCTGTCGATTGTCGGGGAGAGTCATTTAAAGTCCATTAGACTACGTTCGAAAGCTCGCCTGCCATAAGAAGGAGTCATACCTGATAATATTCTTATAAGGTTGCGATGTGAGGCTCGCCAGCCGCTGAGTAGGGCATACGTAATGAGGCTCACCAGCCGATGAGTAGGAGTGCGTAATGAAGCTCTTCAGCCTTTGAAAGGACGCGTGATGGAGATCTTCCTGTCGTTGAAAGGGCGTGTGGTGAAGATCTTCTTGCCTTTGAAAGGGCGCGTGATAAAGCTCGTCAGCCGCTGAGGATAAGGTCATATGTGAGAACTGGCATGTCTCTGTCTTCAGGTGAACTCTCGTTGGGGAAGGGCAGGTGGTGAAACTCGCCAATTACTGAAAGAGGTGCGTAGTGAGGCTCGCCAACCATTGTAAAGGTAGTTGTGAAAATCTTCATGCATTTGTGTTTAGGCGGACTCTCGTTGGAATAGAGCGTACGTGAGAATTTGTTTGTGTATGTCTTCAGGCGGACTCTTGCTGGGGAAATACATGTTGAAGTATAATTCTGCTACGGAAAGGGTGTACATAAATAGGCTCGCCAGCCGTTGAGTGGGCGCTTGATGAAGCTCGCTAGCCGTTGTATCTGAGAATCTTCCCGCCATTGAAGGGGCATGTTGTGAGAATCTTCTTGCTTCTGTCTTTAGGTGAACTCTCGTTGGAGAAAGATATATATTGAAAATGATTTGGGCACACAAGCAACGAACTTGTAATAACCAAACTTCTAAGCAGAGCTCTGCTCGGGCAAAGGTGCATCAAGAGTTGCAACTCCGTTGAGGGTTGCTCGAAACCGCTTGAATAATTGCTTGGCATTGCGTGAATACACTGAGGATTGTTTGACGTTGCTGAAATTGCTGAGGATTGTTTGACGTTGCTGAAATCGCTTGAAGTTGCTTGACGTGCTGAAACTGCCGAGGATTGCTTGAAGTGCTGAAATCGCTGAGGATTGTTTGAAATGACTAGCGGTGAGGGACATAAGAGTCAGGGTTCTTCTTACGATGTCGGTAAGAGATCGAGGTGGTCGGCGTCAAGCCCCCATCTTACCTCGAGGTGCTGGAGTACAATTTTCCAATTTTGACTATTGCATAGGAATGCATGTGGCACTGTCTCGGCATGTGGCGTTATGGAGGGTGGCAAATTGGCTGAGGGCTACAGCCCTTGAGACACTCGAAGGTGGTCGGGATCGACAGGTATGAACCTCTCGTTTCTTGTTGATTTTGAAAAGAAGTGATTTCTTTGTAGAGAGTCTTGGAGCGCGAGCTAGCAGAGTCTCAGAGGGAAATGGTTTGTTTGTTGAGGAAGTTAGAGGACAGAGACACTGAGATTGTCGCTCTCAATATTCTAGTTGATCTTGGTTATGAGGATTAGTTGTTTTTGGGTGTTTTGCTGTTGGTTTGTAAATTTTAAATATTTTGGCTTGTATTTTTGCACATTTTGGACTTTGTCTCGAGCGAGATCCCCCAGTTTTGGATTTTGGACTTTGTTTTGGATTGTGAACTCGAATTTGTTTTCTGGATTTGCATTTGGATTTGGCTTTGGCTTTGGTTTTAGCTTTGGCTTTGGCTTTTTTGCTTCGGCTTTGGCTTCTTTTTTTATGTTTTTTTGTTTTGGGCGAGAGCCCCTAGATTTTGGATTTTTCACTCTGTCTTGGGCGAGATTCCCTAGTTTTATGTACATGTCTCTTATGGTTGTATTTGATGGTCTGAGTATTTCTGCTGCTGAGTGTTTTCTATCTCTCCAGGTAAGTTTGAAAACAAAACAGGTTTGGTAGACGACGGTTTTGCCGTCAGGCTGACGAAAATCACATCACATAGAAATCACACATATTACATGTTTGCACATTGGTGGCCTAAACTGACGCAAAACAAAACATTTGAAAAACGTGGTTTTGTAAAAGAAATGTATATTTGTTGAAAATGTGGAAAGAAAGAGGAGTGAAACGAGTCCCCTGAATAAGTGTGCTCATTTGGCGGCAATGTCGACTTGTGTCTCGAACCCGAAGAGGATTAGGAAATCCAAGGTTGATATCATTGTCTAAGCTGTCTTGGCACATGCTCATGCTCGCTAAGGTGAGAAGGTGAGGATTTAGATGACATGGAGATATCCAAATGTCAAAATGCAAGAGCATAGTGACGTTCAATCTTAACTGGCTAGGGGCCGGTTTTATTTCGTGTGGCACGTGGGTTACGCGAGGCGCGTTATTTTGTTTGTTCTTGAGAATTTTGATGAGTTCTGCCCTTTTTACAGTAACAAGATGTGCCAATTACGCAAGACTAATGTTATATAAACAAAATACTTTTGTGACCGTATAAGCCTAGTGTACATCTGTCGAATTCTTAGATGCTAAACGAGGGTGATAAGAGACGGAATGGAATGGGAGGTTCTATGGTGTTAGAAGACACTGGAGATCTGTGTTATCTCTCTCACTCACTTAAATGAATGAAAGGATCGTCCCGAAAGACATGGAGGCAAGGTAACTGTGAGTTGATTCGTCTGAAACTTTGTGAAAAGATGACTACTTGAGAGGTTTTATTTTGTTTGTAATTGGAGAGATTTCCCCTTTTTTTTGTCTTGTGTATTTTTGAAAATGCTCGAGACTTTTGTTGGGCTGTTTTGTTTTGGATTTGGATTTATTCGACTTTTGCTTGTCTTTGTCTCGTGAAATTTTGGATATTTGAGACTTTTGATTTGAGGTTGTTGGGATATTTTTTTGTTGTTTTTTTGTTGTTTTTAGGATTTGTGAAAGTTTAGGCATGACTGCACTAAAAATTGTTTTGATCCTTCGGTGGGGGTATCAAAATGTTTGGCATAGGATATAGTGTCTGGTAGTCATATGGGATCTGACGAATCGGGTAGAAAGATGGGGTCTCCAAACCTAACGGTCACCTAGAGACACGACGATCAAGGAATTTTCACACCACAAGATATGGACAAGGTGGTAAATGCACGCCGTCGTTAAGGCTTATTCTAAGAGGTCGAGTGATCTACACTAAAGAGATACGACCTAAAGTATTTCAAGTCTATTCCACTAGTCAAGTGTAAAAGGTAGAACAAGTGACTAATAAAAAGACATGTGCTCATTTATTTAGTTTTGTTTGAAACTCGAAAAGAACTAGGATGGTCCTATTACAAAGGTTAATCTAGTGAATATAAGTAGCCGCTTTAGATGTCGTCTTCATTTCTTATTCCTAGCACTATTAAGTCTTTGAAAGACTTTATGTTCTGGTATCTCAGGTGGTTTGCATAAACAGGTCTCAAGTTGTTCACGAACTTTTCCACAAGAGTGGCTTCATCTGGACGTTTGACAAGTTGTGTGCTAGTCTTCCTCCACCTCCTTAGGAAGTCGGTGAAACCTTTTTTCTCGTTTTGGGTAAGAACCTCTAGATTGCGCATGTTGACATGGATTTCAGCATTGTCTGCGTATTGCTTGGCGAACTCGATTGCAGCATCATCCCAGGTTGCAATTTTCTTATGTTCTAGAGAGTAGAACCATTTCTTAGGAATGGTGTCAAGTGATGAAGAAAAGATCCTTAGGAACATCTCTGGTTTGATGCCTTTGATAGACATGTAATCCTTGAAAGCACGGATGTGGTTTAAAGGGTTCTCATGCCCCTTGAACTTTAGGATGTCAGTCATGTTGAAGTTGATCAGTAACTAAGTACTTACAGCTTCATACTTGCGATTTTTTTCCATGTAGATGTCGTCTCCCTTGAGGTACATTAGTTGCTCCTCCAAGTACTGGAGTCGCTTTTCTGCTTCAATAAGAACTGGTGGGGAATTGACTTCTGGTTATCCCACAAAGGGTGGAACGTTATCACGCACACTAGCATCAGGAATGTCCGCAGGAGGAAGCCTAGCTTCTATGGCAACAATTCGGCCTTCAATGGCATTGAGACGAGCATAAGCTTGGTCCTGACTTGTTTCGAGACGGATGAGCGCAGCTAGGATTTGATCATTACCATTACCATTACCGTTACCATTCTGACCTTGAACACTATCTCCTGACATCTTGAAAGAATCTGAGGCAAGAGACCGACGACGAATCAAAACACGTTCGACTATTTAGCACACTTACTCGAAAAGACTCAATTTGTGAAGTGGGAGTGTGCCACTGTGTCAAGTGAGTTTTAAAATGACTAGATTTGAAATGTTTATTCCAAGAAACCGTAGTGTGGTTGTAGGAGTGTTGAATCGAAGTTGAGAAATTATTTTGACTAGAGATTTGGACAAAGTTTCGACTCATTTCGCGCTAGTTTAGGCCACCTTTGAAAATGCTTTACAGTATTAAAAGGATTTTGGTTTTGAAAATTTTCTCATTGTTTATTTAAAAAGTGGTGATCATGTAAGGATTATACATATTTAAACAGGCAGAATAACGATATGCAGAGTGCATTTAAATTGGTTTTGGCTTAAAAAGGTGTGTTGCCATACCAAGCAATCAAACCCAAGGTCGGTGGAGGGGCTCGTGCCAAACATGAGTAAGGTCGGTTCCCAGTCCATTTCTTCGACTAGTGAAAACCCTTAGTACTAACATGAATACACATCGCTGTATGGTTGACGTCAGTCGCTATCCGTCCTTAGATCCAAATAAGAACTTGGACCGTCCGGGCAGGACGATTGGCCGAAAGGGTTGGGTTAGGCCTAAGAAGGCCGAATAAAACGACACAGGAGGGTTGAGTAATGAAAATCGACAACTGGTCACATAACACGTAAGTGTATATTCCCAAGCGGAGTCGCCAAACTGTGATACACGGATTTCGCGATCCTTTCCAGGCCGTCGATTTCACAGGGAACCACGGATGGAGAAACAAGGGACAAGTGTGAAAACACGCATTTGTGGAGTCGCCATGTCAAGACACAAAGTAATGACATGAACATCAAGAACTCGTTACCCTTAGCATTCTATGTCTAGAATCACTCTCGTGGATGCCAATGAACACGGATATTTATAGAGACCTGGAGTAAGGAGTGAGGGTACGTATTAGGAAGCTCTTTTGATCGAACACCTAATCCTACCGGCCTCGATAGCGGCCTTTACTAATGATTAGGGAAACTCTTCTATACTCGATATGTAGTCGGTTATATACATGCATTGCAACATCCACGTTTTAATCCTAACATGTGAACTTAGACTATGTCGGTTGACATGTAATTTAGCAATCAAGTGTGTCAAATTGGGATTTTAGATTGATTGTATATGAGAAGACAATTAAATCATCCAGAGAATCATACAATATAATGGTTAAATAGAACTATAAAATAAATATTACAATTGATTACAACGAATACAGGATCTATGTCAGAAAAATACCCAAAAGGAAGACTTAAAGAAAAGAAAGAAAATAATAAAATTATCTAAAGACAGATTAACGGTAATATTAGGAGTTAATAGTTGATTAATTAGGCAATTAAGCTACGTCTTAGCGAATCAAGAAGATCAGAGACAGAAACCAGCCCGGAACAGACGCAACAGAAGGTGCGTCCTCTGGAAGAGGCACAACACTCTGTGCATCTGTTCATGAGTTGGGTTTTGGCTATGAAGCCAGAATCGTAATCAGTTAGTATTTTCTTTGTGAATTTACGGTTTATTATTGATCTATAAGTCGAATTTAAGTGATTTAATAGATTAAATTACATTAATTATATCAATGACGAATCTAGAGATTTGATATGAACCAATCTAACCTCTAAAGACACAATTTGATAGATGACAAAAACCCACTAATATTGATTATTCGGGATCCAAGTCAAGACAAACTATCTAAATATGAAATTATGATGAAAGACGATTTATAAGAAATAATAAAAACTAATAAAGGTTTTGAAAAGGTTTGAGCATAAATCCGACATAAATCTTACATTAGATGAAATAAATATAATATAATATAAAAGGTGGATTTAAACACCCTCAGACTTACATATTGACGAAACGAGATATGAACTAAAGTTACGACTTAACGACAGCTCTACTCGAATGTAAAGATGATCGACTGATTAATTATGGTTGATTATTGTTGAGTTGGTCAAATTGGTAAGTCAATGTAATAACGTGACGGGAACCCAGAAGAATCTGTGCTTACATGGTCGATTGATCAAGAACGTAAGTTAATCTACTACTAGTTCCCAAAATTAATTGATATGTTACCATCATTCAGATTATAAATGGTGACCTTATTTTTTTAAATTGTGACATTTTAATTTGGCATGATAATATGTTAGCATTCTAATGGAATTTGTGACCATTTCTTACGAATATAAAATGTGGAAGGGTTGACATTGTTGTGCTTGGTAGTCGCCATGTTTTCAAAGTATGTTGCCATTTATGAGTAATACATGTTGAATTTTTGTACAATTTAGTTTACTATGTTCTAGTGGTGGAACTTTTATCTGAAATAGGAACATTGATAAGACTTGATAATATGTTGTCATTTTAAGTGGTTTGTGTGACCATTTCTTTATGAGTATGTTCACATAATGATTGATTACTTTGGTGGTTTAATAGACTTTTGCGGACCAGCAGTAGATTGCGTATAGTTGAGAATTGGTAATATGATATACGTAACATATGTACTTTTGTTGGTTGCTTTTATATTTTGTTGGTTTGTTACGATGGTCACACTAATATGTTATCACTTTCGTAGATTCGTCTCCGAAAGTGGATGACCACGAAGAGAAATCTTGAGCTGGTATCCCATATGCATAACACGATGACGAGTGATTTGCAAGACCACTCAACTGTGGAGGAGGTGCAGGAATGTGGTGAAGTAGTTAGCGGTGCAGCGAATCCGTCACAAGGGCAATTTTCGTAGGCCCTGAAAGATCCGATCTTCCTGGCGGAGTTTCACGCCCTTGGGGTGAAGTTGGATGAGCTGGTTGCTATTCGAATGGTGGCCCCTCCGTCATTTGACTTGGGGTTTGGCAAGATTGTCTTGCAGCCCGACTCCTAAGCTCCACCGGTGCGTCGAACAAAAGCAAAGTATACCCCTGACACAAAACGCTACACACGCTTGGCACTTAAAAGAGGTCAAGAGACAGTGGAGGATACTGAAAAGTGTGTCACTAATTTAGCTGAGCAGTAAAAGGATGTTGGGATAGAACTTATTTTGCCCATGGATGAAATCTGTGATAAAACAGATTTAGTATAACTTATATCTATATTTATGACTTGTATTTATCTTAGGGTCTAATATTTTGAACAATATTTTGACTGATCATTCGGTCCCTAATATGCTAAAACGTATGGTGACTTATCGTTTCGTACTACATAAGATATTAGACAACTATGTTCCCACTTTGCAATTGGTTAACAGTATAAGGTGGTAACAATATAAGGTGCTACTTAAGGTATTGGACAAATATAAAATGTTACCATGTTAAGAGATATTGTTGTCATTTGTATATTATAATTTGTGCTAAGTTAACAATATAAAGTGGTAACATTTTTTCGAAGGCTATGAACATAATTAGTAATGTGTGGCCACTTCAGTAATAAACTATTATATATATACTCTCCAAATGGTGACATAACTATAAATTTAGGAAAAGATCTTTCAAAATATTATATGCAACCAAGTGAATGCCTATTTTTAACATTTGTATATTGTAAGGATATGCTTTTTCACATACGAATTTTACTTTTTCACATACAACTTTTACGAAATTACCCTTGTCATTTTTTCAATTCCTCCCCCAATTAACTTTTTCCTCCCTTTCCTCATCTCTCCCAAAAGTGAGTTTTGGACTTGCCTTTTTTTAATTCACTGGTCACACACCTCCACAATTTTCAACATAATTATCCACTAACTCAAAATCATCAAAATAATGTTTCTGTAGAAACTATCAACAGAGATGAAAATAGTGCAAGAGTTGATCTTGTTTATTTCCTCAAGTTTTGGTCTACGTAATAACATTAATAATACTCCTAGTAATTTTGATATTGGTTTTAATGGTGGGTTTCGCTTCAACCAACAAGAGAAAGATGGTGATTACGATAATCCGGTCCAACTTGAGTTTCTGGGTAATGATACAAACAATACTAATAATAATAATAACAAGACTAATATTGCGGTTCAGAGGAATCGAAGGAAGATAATGAATGAGCATTTTTTATTTTACTAATGAACACAAAACAATCTGGTTGTTTGTGTAATACAAAGTAAATTAATTGAATTTTTTTTAACAAATTGAAGTAAATACTTGATCGATATGAGAATTAAAACCATAATTGAAGAATTTGGGTCGGATTTAATTAGGTTTTAGGAGAAAGAGAGAAGAGATTTTGGTTCAGTTGAGGGTATTGTTTGGAAACATTATGGTAAAATGTATGTGAAAAAGTAAAAGTCGTATGTGAAAAAGTAATTCTGTTAGCTTATCTAAAATGCTTAAATATAGTGACATATTGATTAATTTTGTAATCAAGATGCCATTTTACCTCGGTTTCGTTAAGGACCAAATATGTCACCAATTTTTTAGGATAACACTTTGTCCAAGGATATGAATATAGTTCGACATATGTGGCTAACATGTGAAAAAGAAATGGCAACATATGAAAATACCTTTCTAACAGCTGAAAATAAGAATGGTAACATATCCAGTTCAACCAGTCACAGACAGAAGTTAAACGGTCACTTACGATTACAAAACGCCTTTTACCCAATATACCAAAAAGATATCCAACAAAATAAACTTAAAACCCTTTCATATCAGACAGGGGATAGCAATGTAGGCAGAGCTGTCACCTGCCTCCATCTCCTTCCCTTTCCTAGTCTTCTTCTTTCCCAAATTCCTTTGTTTACGCTTACGCCGACCTTTTGTCGTACGACGGATAGGACCGTTGAACACTTTGCGCTCCTCCTCGCCCCTCCATGTTTTAAAAGTTGTCTCAAATATACCAAAAAGTTTAGTAACATAAGTGGTTTTAGACGCTTGGAAACCCATGGTGTGCTTTTTGCTCTCGCTTCGTTGGGAAGATAATATACTGGCAGAGAAATAGATATTGTTCAAAGCAGTGCACCATTTTTATTTATGTTTGTATAGTCTCTTAAACCATTCATGGTCCTCTAAACCGTAGTCTTTCAACATTTTCAGCCATGTCTCCGAAAATTTGGTCTTAGTGTAGCAACCGTTCAGACACTTTTGTTGAATAGGTTTTGGAAGGTCTTATCATGCTTTAAAGGCCCAAAGTGAGAGATGGCATTTTATTGAATGTGCCAGTGACAAAGGTAATGCCTCGTTGCTGGGTAAACCTGGTGACATTTAAAATTATTGGAAATGTTGCCATATTAGTTAGCATAGTTTGTCAAAAGAAAAAAATGAATTATTATGTGTTGCACCGTTATAATCTTAGTAATGAAATGTATCCATATTAGAGAGTGACAACATCTATGATTGATTTTATTGTGTTACAAATTCAAACATATATGAGTACACCTTAGTCTAGAAATTTGACCATTTTAACTGATGTTTGATTTTATAGGGATGTATCTGAGAGTGGCAACATCTATGATTTAAAGTGGTGACATAACAGACTAAGCTAAAAATTGTCATTGAATGTCTTTAAAATTGAAACTGAAACTGTCGGTGATTAAAAATTGCCATTTTCGGATATTGTCTTTTTAGTTATGAAATGTTTTCATACTAGAGAGTATGTAATTAAAATTGAAATTGTCTTTGTATAGAAGTAACCACTTTAGGAGATGTTTGATTACACTTCAAACACTCTTAGATGGTATCATATATTAACACATATGGTGACATGAGACTCAATAAAAGCATTAGATAAGCAAAGTACAGAAGAAAAAAAACCTTCTTAATTGCATTTGTTATTGCTTGGTCTTGGTCAGTAAAGAGAGAGAGAGAGAGAGGAAGGATATCCGGTCTCATGGATTCATTGAAGACGTTGAATAACCACTCGAACGATTCTTTTTTTTCGTCAGACAGAAAAGCACAACCAAACATGACGTTCGACCAATGATTGTTGATACCGACAAAGGCACCACAAATAAGATTGTACCTATTTGTACGGTACGTTGTGTCAAATATCTTAACATCTCCATAAAGCAGGTAGTCCTCTTTCATCATCGAGTCCCACCATGATAGGTGACTTAATCTTCCTTCATCGTGGAATTGAACACGGAAAAAAAAAGTCAAGCTCCTCCCCTTGCCTACTAGTCAAAAGGTTGATCAATGTTGCTGCATCACCACCTTCAATTGACCGTATTTTCAATCTATGAACATAGATGATATGGTCCTGTTTTGTGTGCCCAACAAATATATCAGCACTGGCCACTGCCGCGACAACCCAGTACTTGACAGAAGGGGACACGTGCGCTTCATTCATCGCCTTTATTACATCACCTTCAGCTTCTGTAATTTTCCTCTCCGACCTATGATACTGCTTCCAGTAAGGAGGTGTCAGGGGGTGATTGTGAGCAATAACATGCTGCACTACTCCTCATTCTCCATTAGAGTTTGCTTGCGTCCTAACGGCAGTTTCACATTGACATCGGGTAATTGCCATGTTCTTGATAGTGCTAGTGTAGGCAACATTCACAAAACCTTGAGGTCAGCTGCCGTGTGTACCGTGGCAAGAGCATACAAAGTATTTCTCAATGAACGGAGTACCTTTCGAGTTGGCCCTACGAGATGTGGCCTTTTTTTATACTGAATCCGAGAAGTTGTGAATGTCTCTTATAAAGATCGTAGATGTGTTCCCATTTTGCAGCTTTAATTCCCAGTAAGGAGCCAGAGAGATCAGTACCTAAAACAAGCGTATCATATGTTTGTTAAATATTAACGTCTATGTCACATTGAGTTGGTAACAGATATTGCCTAAATGGTAACATAATGAGGTCAATTAGTGACATCATTGAATGAAGCACTGATTATGTCTTCTGAATTGATAACACTAAAATGTTGTAGACACTAAATTACATTTGCCACCCAAGAAACACAAATTGCGTTCGGTAATGTTGTAGCAAATGAGACCCTTCAATAAAAAAATATGAGGTTTAAGTAAATCTATGCTATGATAATCCTCTACATTAGTTAGTATTGTTATATGATAGTATTAATGATAATGATGCCCTAATTAAGCTCATATACCTTCATGCATGATAATATTAACAACATACTGACCTAGAATTATCAATAAAAAGCCTAGAAAATATAAAGTAAAAGAACACAAACCTTGAAGCATCAACATCATCACAAATTTATCGCCACTTATAGTACTACTTTCGATTACTTCATCACCTTCCTCGTTTTCGATATTGTGATTTTTGTAACAACCCGAAAAGTACCCAATTTTTCTAGTAAAAATTTCTTAAGGATACTTTCCAGCAAGGTTAAGTTTTTAAAATAGAATTTATTGTTTCGAGTCGTATTTTGAAATTCCGAGTTCGTATTTGGAATTTCTGAGAGATTTCATGAAAATCCCGTTTTTAGTCATCTTTGACTTTTCTTGACTTTTAAGTCGTCTTTGACTTTTCTTGACTTTTTAAGTCGACATTGACTTTTCTTGACTTTTAAGTCGTCATTTAACTTTTCTTGACTTTTAAGTCATCTTTGACTTTTCTTGATTTTTAAGTCAACTTTGACTTTCTTTGACTTTTCCCGACTCGCCTCGTAATTTTAAAGACCGAAATTATATTTGAAAAATAATAAATTTAATTTATTTTTATTAAGATTTATTTGAATTTATGATTATTTAATATAATTGTTTTGAATTTATTCGGAATTAAAGAATAACTTTTACGGTTTAATCCCGAACATCATTTAACTATTCCCGAGTCATTTTAAATCCCGAAACAAACCCGAAACCCGACTTGGGCATGAGTCACACTCCCCATGTCATCTTTTTTCACTCATATGGGATCTTTTAATTAAAATGATTAAACTAATAATAATATCTAAGATATTTACAACTTTATCGATCCGTCAGTTTAAATTACGCAAATCGATAAATCAGACCCGATTTCTTTGATGAACCACACGGCTCTTCTTCCTCTCTTAAAGCTTGATATTTTCCTTTCTTTTGATTACCATAACATAATATCTTGATATTTGATTTAATTAACTTAATATCTAATTAATTACCGTAATATAATTATTAAACCCGAGTCAATTCCGTAACAACAATTTCAAAACCCGACTCCATATTTCTTCTATATGTACACGGCTCACACCCACCCACTTTACTCACTAACAACCTTTCCATTTTACAATAAATCAACTTTAGATCAAATTGATACTTTCTTTAATCGTTCTTCATCGTTCTTCGTCGTTCTTCATCGTTCTTCGTCGTTCTTGAGCAAAATCGTCATAAAACCTTCATTTCTTATTCAAATCCGTCCTAACTTATATTTCTAGAATCTCCTCTTCGCTCTCCATCTTCAAGTACGGTTATTTTCAATTCCGACAAAATCGTTTTCAACACTTTAATTATGGAAAATCAAGTTTTAATTCTATCATGTTTTTCTTGTCATTTCTTATAGGGGAAGATTTTGAAGACGAGTTTGGAGACTCGTATATTTTGGGTGAAGATTAGTAGACGGGTTTATACTTCTTATTTTTTTGGTGCTAATTGGTTTTGCTAGCTAAGGTAACGATTTCGAGTTACTCGACGATTTAATGTTACATATCCTTTGTTTCTTTTGTTTTTGGGTCATCTTTTGTTTTAGTTCATATTATTGTTACTTATGATTTTAGTAGTAACATGATAAGTAGTATGATTTATATGTTGTATGGAATTTTTAATATGTTAGTGTTCTTGACATATTTGGATGATTTATTTATAACCATGATTTTTGTATGAATGATGGTTGAATTGGTTGTTAAAATGGATGTTTGATTTTTAGAACATGTTAGAAATAAATTGGGTGTTGTTGTTAGGGTGGCCGTGTAAAGTGGCTGGCAAAACCGACCCAAACCAGGCCGGTTCAGGCCGGTTCAGGCCCGGTCCAGGTCCGGTCGGGGCTGGTCCGTGAGTGGGCTAGTGGGTTGGGTCGATACTTGATTGTTTTGTTGTTGTTTTGACGGGTTTTAAATATGTTAAAGCATGCGGGAAATATTAAGAAACGAGTTTAGAAAAGTCGACTCAAAACAGGCCCAAACCAGGCCCGTGGGCCCAGTCCAGGCCCGTGTCTTGTCCGGCCAAATCAGCCCATGAGTCCTCATTTTGGACTTGTGACGGTTTTTGAGTTTAGTGTTAATTTATCGTGTATTGTAATATTTAGCAAGTGGGAAATTTTAATAAGTAAATTATTTAATTAAAAAGTTTTCATAATATTATTATTTCTCACATGTTAGAAATTATAATACGAGATTTTAGTTTAATTTGATAACATGAAAGTCAAGCGGGTTTTTGTATGATTTAACAATTCACATGTTAGAAGTTAATAAAATAACATGTAATGAATATGTTGACTTTTATGTCTAAGTCTATGTGGTAAAGACTCTGTTTCTAGCCGGTTTGATCAAACGGGTGTGGTCAAACTAAGATCTAGTCAGCCCCGTTTTGACTGATGACCCGTCGCGGGACTCGGGTCGGGGATTTGTCTTCAAGTAAGGTTGTATTTAATTAATGAATTAGCCTTAGTAGATATGAGGCGATATGATATTTGATTATGATTTATATGCAATTAGTCACATGCTAGGAAGTTTTCCCGTGACTGTTTGATTATATGGTTGGTGTCGTGTTGACTAAGTACCCATAGAGAATTATGAGTATATGGCGTCTTGACCATTCTAATTCTAAATGAGTATCTTGGACCATGACATGGATAGGCCTTACTGTCTTTAACGAGTATATGTTCACCTGTTGATAGCTTTTGTGTCACTGACTTGGGCCTTTTGATACCAAGCCGGGGGCATGGCTGCCTAATCCACTTTGGGAATGGAGCCAGCTTAAGTACTAGCCATCTCTGCTTAGGGGGTTGCCTAGTAGAGTTTCTCATGTACGGTTATGTCATGGGACGGGGAATGGAATAGCTGTTGTCGCTAGGCCTGATCAGTCTAGGACTAGGATGTTTTCCTACCTTGTGGTATAGCCTCGAGTTACAGAAGTCGACTATTGACTGGACTAAGAACGTATGCCTGTTTGTAGAAGTATTTGTCTTTCATGTTTGTATGATTCTATGAATCTTAGAAGGTGAGATGCAAGCCGGCTAAGGTTGATAGAGTTTGGATTACCGGATGTTAACTGATTCACATGATTAAGTGTTGATTAGGGTTTGAGTGTATCATGGTCATGTTAACGGTAACCTCTGAGCTAGCATACCAGCTTCCCTACCTCGTGTTATAGTTTATTATCGGATTCACATGATAGCTTTCATATGCTAGGTTATATGTTAGTTAATTGTTTCATAACATGAAAAGCCTATCATATATGTTAAGGTTTTGTATTTTCCATATACATTGCTTTTATGTTATTCATGTTTAATTAAACTCGACATTTCGTGGCTGGGAGAACTCGGAGTTACTCCCCACTGACTGTGGCTTTCGTGTTTATATTTAATGCGGTTGGCAGGTTTGTGATGCATACTTTGGGTACATTGACGAGCTAGCGAGCGAAGTATTTACCTTGGACCTATATTCGGTTCTTAGATTGTTTATTATTATACACTCTTTTATTTCAGTATTTATACGGGAGATATGTCTCCCGTCTTGTATAATTCTTATGTAAAATATTATTTTCCTTTTTGTTATGAACCTTTGTATTTATGACACCTTTGTTATGTATTCTCATCTTTTATGTATTTAAATAATTTTTTTCTTTCCGCAAATTTGAGGGTGTCACAATTTTCCTCCTCTTAATCCGTATAAATAACGTTTTTTCAACTCGGGTGGAAGCAAAATTCGGGTTTTAGTAGAGCTTTAGGATCTATAATTGGAGATCACCAATGGTGAATGGTGGATTATTTAGATTTTCAAAATCAAGGATGGAGGTGATGGAGTAGTGACATGGTGGTATTTCACATGCATGTTGGCTCATTAAGAGCATCTCCAATGGACAACTACGCCTCATCGATTTTTTTAGCTACCCTGCTTTCCGACTACAAACCGCTCCAATGGTAGACTACAACATGTAGCTTGCTAAAGGTACCATGCTTGCTAAAGGTACCATGAAAAAATTTACTTTTAAATTTTTATAAACAAAACTATGTAGCTTGCTAAAGGTACCATGCTTGCAAGCTACATATAAAAATCCCTCCTCCAATGGTAAGCTACATGGTTAATAGTTTGCAAAAAATTGCAAGCAAGTCCTCCAAAAGAACCATTGGAGATGCTCTAATGCTTGTGTAAAAATGGATGATTGCTCAAATAAAATAAGAAAATAAAGTACTAGGCAAGGACGTACCATCCCCTTTTCATCCGTCATATTAGTAATCCATATGTCCCCACTTGCTAAATTATCCAGCCCATTTACTACTTAACTGGTATGATTTGACCCGTTTTCAGCTTGTGATGGATATTGGCCGTCTTCAATGAGAATTTTTTATTAAAGATAGTTTTTGAAAAATAAGAATCATTTTAAAACCTTTATGCTTGAGTTGAATTTATTAGGAATTAAACTTGTAAAATTAAAAAGCTTATATCTCACATCTTGGAAGACTTTACATACTCGCTCGTTAGATGAGGTAAGTAGCATTTCACTTTTTGAAAGGACTTTCCATATGATTGTGTCTCTGAATGTTTGGATGGTCCGCAATTTTCGGCAAGTCCATACTTGCCTTGTAAGAAAAAAAATTCCCCGTAATATTTTCTTGTGAGTTGAAGGGACGGAAAAGGCTTGTTAACTGCCTCTCATTGGATATAATAGATCATAACTGCCTCTCATTGGATATAATAGATCACAAATTCTTATTTTTGCCAGATAAAATCCGTTGCAAGCTTGTGACGTGAGACAAAGGGCAAGTGGGAGGGGCAAGTGGGAGAGGTTTGTGGGAGGTCACAAGCTTGTGACCGTCATAAGCAAGACGGGCTAATTATAGATAGATTAGTTACTTACTTGTTTTAAATTAAGGTCTGTACATATAACACTTTCTTGCTCGAGGACAAGTAATGTTCAAGTGTTGAGAGAATTGATATAACACTTTCTTGTGGTTGTTTGCATATAACACTACAAAAAAACACGGACACCTAACGGCAATTCTGACGAAATAAAAGCTTCGTCAGAAATCATCGGGAAACTGACGAAATTTATCTACTGACAGATTATCCGTTAGAAGCCCTCAGAATATTATGGCGCGTTGACCAAAGTCAATAGTGCTAATTATATCTGACTGATTATCCGTCATAATCCGTCAGAGTATTATGGCGCGTTAACTTAAGTCAATGGCGCTAAAACTATTTGACGGACAATGGCGGATTTTTTGTCATAAGTTCAATTCCTGACGGAATTTCCATCAGGAACTATGTTGACTCACTTCTACCCATTCAACATAAAAAGAGTTCCTGACGGATTTTTTCGTTAGTTGTTGACTTTAACGACTTTCCTAACGGAAACTGGATTTCCGTCAAATCTTTTATTGTTTAGATCTGAAAAAAGACACGACGCTACCACTCTCTTCTCTATCCCAAAATCGATTTTCCCGTTAACCGCAACTCACAAAATCACGCGACACCACCTTACAACCTCCGACCACCGCCATTATCACTACCTCCGACGACTACAACGGTAAGTTTCTTCTACTCCACCATCTTTATTCTCTATATTTTCTCTTTTTGTTGTTTAATAATGCTCCTCCATCTCCCTTACTTAGTCTACTCTTGTCGCGCCACAGTCCAATGTCGCCACTGCCAGCGCCGCCTACCGCCACTAGCTTTATCATTTTACTTGTTTTGTTTCTTACGTAAAGTATCTACCTTTATTTTAATTACTCCCACAGTCTTAATTATTTGTATGCCTTTAATTGACCCTACGATAATATCCCTTATTGATTGTTATGTTGAAATTATTGTTTTTGTAAATATATAAATTATATGTTTATTGACCTTAGGATAGTAGTCATTGTTGTTTTCTATGTTTATTGTTATTGTTAGAATATAATTAGTGTTAGTCAGATTAATCATGTTCAATTCAATTAATTTAAATTAAATTTCAATGTAAAAAGTCAGTGTATTTAGTTCAATAAAATATAAAATGGTAGTTAGAAATGATTGTAAAATGTTATGTGTATTATTAATTGTAGTAATGTAAGTTGCTATTGTTATTTTTAATGTTAAAATTATTATATGTGTTGATATTGACCTAGTACCCGTTCAAAAGTTACTCATTAGGAGTAATTTTTGAATAATCCCCGTTTTAGGACTGTCTTTGTACGTTTCAAGACACTTAGGTAATAAACATGTATTTGTGATTTTTTGATGAGGAAAGAATTCGGTAAAAATTCCTTTAATGTTCTCTGAATGCATATGTGGAGTAATTATTTATTTTACATTGTGTATTTAGAGAACAAAAAAAGGAATTGATGCCGCATATTTTCCTCATTAATATATCACAAGTGGTATTTGCTAGTGACTTGAAACATACGTTTATGGTTTAGGTTGGAATGATAAGGACCCAATTGAAGGAAATAAATTTTACTTATTGACAATTATATATAGGTGAAAATAAATGTTTAATTTATTGTGTGTTATTATTGATTTTCATTGTTTTTAATTAAGATAATGTATTTTTATAACATATATATATATATATATATAGAATTAGGATCACGTGAGTCCACCCTATCTTTTTGAGTCCGTGAGTCCATGATACAATATCACAAGTCATACTAAAGAATATCACGGGATATATTATACAATATCACACCACTAAACAACTTTTCCGCGCACTATAACTAACTCTTTTTTCTCATACTTTTTTCACACCAATTGATTCCACTACCAAAGCTCCGAGAAACACCACCATTCTCTCGACCTTTCATGCCGGAAATTCACTATTATAGGTGTTTTATAGAAGTTTATTGTATATAGCTTCTTTTATCATATTTCCTCTCAACTAAGCATCTTTGCCTCCGACATTTTTCTTCATAGCCAACGACGAGACCCTAATTTTGACCAATTTTATTGTGATTGGGATGGGGTGGTGTGAGCTCCGAGTAAGAGTAATATGTAAGGGTGGAGGAATATGAAGATTTAAAAGAAAACATGGGATACATAATGGGTGACGACGGTACCGGATAAATGTTTGCTTGTGTCATCTAGGTACTTAGATATGTCGTCGTTATTGGTGGGTGGGTGGTCGTCGTCAACGAAGAGTAGTATGACATAAAATATTTTTAACCCTTTTGTGTTGTTTTTTTCCGTGATACTGTTTTGTGTAATCTGTGATATTGTCTAGCTGGACTCACGGACTCAAATAATTAGGTGGACTCACCGGATCCTACCTCTCTCTCTCTCTCTCTCTCTCTCTCTCTCTCTTATATATATATATATATATATATATATATATATATATATATATAGAGAGAGAGAGAGAGAGAGAGAGAGAGAGAGAGAGATAGGTTCTTGTGAGTCCACCATTTTTTTTGAGTCCATGAGTCCTCATCTTGGCCTTTGGATGAAGGAGATGGAGGGACAAGATTAGAAATAGATGGAGGGATAAGATTAGAAGAGAAATGGATGGACAAGATGAGAAGAAAATGGAGGGATAAGATTAGAACAAAATGAGTGAATTCCACCTACACATTATCTTCATAGTGTCCATTTTTACTAGAATATGATTTTGAGGCAAGTTTTTGTAACTTCAGCATTTTATGAGCGTAACTTCAGTCATTACGAGTGTAACTTCAACCATTATTTTTGTAACTTCAAACTAAAATTTGATTTCGACTATACAAATTTGAATTTATGTAACTTTAAGACGGGTTTATGTGATTTTAGCCTTTTTATGAGTGTAAATTCAGTCATTACGACGGTAACTTCAACACTTTTTTGTGTAACTTCAAGGTAAAATTTGATTTCGACTATATAAATTTAAATTTATGTAACTTTAAGACATGTTTGTGTGATTTTAGCATTTTTAAGAATGTAACTTCAGTCATTACGTGTAAAACTTCAACCCTTATTTGTGTAACTTTAACCCAAAATATGATTTCGATTATACAAATTTGAATTTATGTAACTTACACAAGTTTTTGTGGTTTTAGCATTTTTATAAGCGTAACTTCAATCATTACGAGTGTAACTTCAACCACTTTTTGTGTAACTTTAACCCAATATGTGATTTCTACTATACAAATTTTGTGTAACTTTAAGACATGTTTAGATAACTTTAGTCATTTTTTGGCTAATTTCAGTAGTGTATAGTAAATGTGATTGAATATTTTAATTTGAATTCATGTAACTTTAAGCGAATTTTAGGTAAATTTAGTTCTTACTAAGTGTAACTTCAGTTTCAAATAGTTTAATTACAGTCCTTAAAAGTGTCACTTCAAGCCTTAATTGTGTCACTTCAAACCTTAATTGTGTCACTTCAAGCCTTAACTTAATTGTTTCACTTCAAGCCTTAATTGTGTCACTTCAAGCCGTAGTAGTGTCACTTCAAGCCGTAGTAGTGTCACTTTAAGCCATAGTAGTGTCACTTCAAGCCCTAGTAGTGTCACTTATTTATAAAAATGAGATCTAAAATTACAAAAAAAAGATAGGAAATTAAAAATTACAAAAAATCTAAAAAACACATAAGAAAAAACATATTTGGAAAAAAAAATACCATTAAAAAACGAGATCCAATTAAAAAAGAGAACTAAAAAAATAAAAGCAACAAACATGAGAAATTTGGGAAAAAAAACAAGATTTAAAAAAAAAAAGGTAAATATAATTTAAAAGATTGCTTTAGTCAAACTTTAGTTAATAATTGTGTAACTTCAATCATTATATGTGTAACTTCAATCGTTATATTTTGATATGTGTAACTTCTATCATTATATGTGTAACTTCAATGAAATAACACATCTAACCACAAAAAACAAAGGGTGTGATGTTGATAAAATAGTTGTGAAGTAGGGATGTCGATCTCAGGGACGGTTGGTGTTCAATATTGATCTAAAAGTCTACTTAAAGTCTCTTGCAAGTCACAAGTGATTTGGGTTTGGGTTTGTTGGCTACACTAATTAACAACAATTAAAAGCAATTAAAATCAACAAAAGGAGTCTAAAGCTATAAAGGTTGGATTTTTATCAAATAAGAGGGAAGACTAGGGTGAGTGGGTTCATATGGGTAGTAAAGTCGAGTGCAAGGGTCGGGTCTAATAGTCGGAAAATCATCTAGTCTAGGAAAGCGAATCGAGGCTTCCGTTCTTACGATTCCTCCTCAAACCGACTCTAACTAGCTATCGCGTCACTAGATACGGCTTGCCAAAACTAGCGGTTCTACGAAAGACCACGACTTTCGATCTTATGGCATTCGAAACAAACGAAAGATTCATGCAAACTCGAGTAAGCATTTCATCAAACATGTTATAAGCATAGCATGGAGACTAGACAATAATCAACTATTAACCCCAACAATAACACATTAAACCATACAAGGACCCATAATCCCTCACATTACCCTAGCAAGATTACTACTCACTCATACTTGAGGGAAATTCGATATTTACTAAAGATTGTAAGAGGAAATCAACAACAACATTAAACATTTCTAATTAACAATAAGTAGATAACAATAATCGAAATGAAAACTTAATTAAAAGCAAGATTAAGTAGAGAAATTTTACCCACTTGGAGAAAGATTAGAACTTTGATATAAATACCAAGATTTCGTCACAAATCCTTGAATATAACCCAAGTTCATACACTAAACCAAGTTGAAATCACTAATTACCCGACTAATTTTCTTAATTAAGGAAGATTAATACAAGATTAACACTAATTCTATTGAAGTTTTTAGATCTAGGGTTTCGTGCCCATAAATTACATAAGAGGGTCTATTTATAGGTTTACAAAATGAAGGAAAGATGGGCCTCGAGAAGCTTCATGGACTGGACAAGTCACGACCGTGAAAGGGGTTTCACGGTCGTGAAACACGTCTCACGACCGTGAAATGGCAAGTCACGGTCGTGAGAGTATAGGCAGAATCAAGGTCGACTTTCACGAACAAGTCACGACCGTGAAGCTCATTTCACGACCGTGAGATGGGTTTCACGACCGTGAGATGAGTTTCACGGTCGTGAAACAAAATCCACGAAAATCCTTGCTTTTGGCAAAGCATCTCACGACCGTGAGATGCATTTCACGACCGTGAGATGCTCAATCTCCTTCTTCCTTTGCTTGACTTTGTTGTTTCCTTCTCGGTTTCGCTTGCCTTGACTCGGAAGGGCTTTGGCGCGTCAAGTAGGGCCCCCAAGGGTATGTGGGCCCCCCTAGGTGTACCGTGGGTCCTCCGAATGATTCACCTTCTTCTTTGTTGATCAAAAGTAGGTAGAAATCGCCTCAATTGACGGTTTACCTACAAAAACACGATAAAAGCAGGAAACATGCTAGAAGAAGGTAAATCACGTAGAAACGCTCCTAGGGAGCGTTAAAGGCAAACAAAACGAGATGAAGAGGGGTGAAAATGTGGGGTGAAATGACACTATATCAAATCTCCCCAAACCAAACCCTTACTCGTCCCGAGTAAGGATGAACAATAGTCAAGACCCTTAATTAACTACGCTAAACCTAACCGATACAAGGCAATTAACGGGTCTTGCTCCGTCCCTTCAACTCACAACAAGGTATCCATGAGGTAGGACACCTTCTTGCAAGGCAAGTGGGGTCTTGCCAAAACTTCGATGCATTCAAGGCAATAGAGCACACAAAACAAATGAGAATGCATCTACAAAAGCAAATGGCAACATGCCTCATCCATGTGCCGGGATTCATCTAAAATGGAAAAATTTCAAGCATTCAAATTCCTATGTATTTACTAGTTTTACAAAGAACTATGCCTAGAAAGATAGAAATAAATCACCTCTTTATTGTGTAAAATTAGTATATTCGTTCACGTTTACTAGAAAACTTTGTCAAGGGTGATAAAGGCGGGATGGAAAGTGAGGGCCCCATGGTGTTAGAAGACACTGTAGGATCGGAATTACGCCTCTCACCTAAGTGAAAGGAAGGGTCGTCCCCTCTTAGCCATGCAACGTAGGAGTAATCATCAAAAATGTAAGGAAACGAGATGTTTGAGTTCTTATTTTGTTTCTTTTTCTTTTCTTTTTGTTTTTTTTTTGATTTTTTTTTCGGTGCTTGATTTGGGTGCCTTTTGAGAGCAAGGTGGCCTAGCAAAAGGTGTGCGGCGGAGACCAACAATAGGCAAATCCTCGCCGTAGCGACATCGAGAGCGACCCCATATGTATTGAGGGTACTCTAGAAGAGCCTAGAAGTCTCCATATGCACTCCCTAAGCTAGGACTAAGGCAAAAAAGTGTAAAATTTCAAGCTTTTCTTTTTCTATTATGTTTGAACTCAATTTTTGGACTTTTGATGGGAAAATCTCCTTTTTGTCAAATGTAGTGAAATGTGATGATTGGACAATTGCATGGCCTCGAGAGTCACCTAGGAAAGCGTTCACCAAGGAATTTTCACACCATGGGGATGGTAAAGATGATAAATGCAACCCCTTGACTAGGCTCTAGGAAACGGTGCGAAAATTATACTAAAAATACACATTAAAAGGTGTTTCAAAATCTATTTTAATAGGCAAAGTGCTAAGCAAAAAGGGCATCTACAAGGGCCTATTCAAACTTGTTCAATTTCCAAATTAGGCATTCCAAAAAGTTTTCCTAAATGCAACTACATGCCATGATCTAGAATTTAACAACAAATATACAAACTAATGCAAATGCTCTAGTGAACTACGTGACAATTAATCTAATGAAACCCCCTAACAGCACATAA
Source organism: Heliosperma pusillum (assembly GCA_022085475.1). Lineage (NCBI taxonomy): Eukaryota > Viridiplantae > Streptophyta > Magnoliopsida > Caryophyllales > Caryophyllaceae > Heliosperma > Heliosperma pusillum. The sequence goes on along the minus strand of JAIUZE010074295.1, from coordinate 3,813 downwards.
GTCACACAACCGCCAATTCATCAAAATCAACATCGCAATCATCAACCATTCCTCCAAACTCCATCCTCATGTGATAAGAAGTAAAGAAAGAAAGAAGGGGAAGGAATAAGAACGATCATACCATGGCGGTCTTCTTAATCCCTTCTATAAGTCTCTTGAGCGATGTGTAGCGGACCTATGTATGGAGGTTAGAAGAAAAAGCAATGCAAATATATACAAAGTAAGATATAAACAAGCTAATTTTTAGGATTTTTCAAATTTTTTCAATTTTTTTTTTTTTGATTTTTTTTTTTAAATGGTTTAAATGCAAAAAAATAAAAAAATAAAAACTTATGAGAATAGTTTCCTATCCCCCACATTGGAACAAACATTGTCCTCAATGTATGAAATAGGATTATTGAAAGCAAAATGAAACATGTTTTTGGATTTTTCTTAAATTTTGAAGAAATAAAAACTTGTTTTTGGAATTTTTGATGAATATTCACAAAATGAACAATATATACAAGATGGTTAGTCATGCAAATGAACTAATCTAGATGAAATGCATGAACTAAATAAAAATCCTAAAAGTAAATGCAAAATGATATAATACAAGTGCATGATCTAAGTAAATGCAACGAAACTATACATGATGCATGAACTAAGCTAAATGAAAGGTTGTTTGTCAATTTGGATTTTTCATGGGGAGCAAAATAATGGTGTCCGATGGGATGGACACCCGCCTCCAATGTTGCCGAGGCCAACCAATAAAACACACAAATTACAAGTTAGAGAAAACAAAGTATACAAATCAAAGAGAGGAGAGGAGGAGACACACACAAAAACAAAAAAAAAACCTCTTCAAAAGGTCTCCATCACATCCTCATCCTCATCACCATCCTCATCATCATCCTCATCATCACCACCATCATCACCACCATCATCACCCCCCCTATTCCCCTGGTTGCCCCCGGTCTCGATGCCCCCTCCCCGGTTTCCTTGGTTGGGAAACAAAAAATCGGGTTGAGCCCAGCTTGGCATCAAACCGTTAGGGTCAATGTACCCTTGGTTGGCCAGCAGAAAGTAGTTGGGGTAGGAGGCATAATAGTTGTTGACCCGGTCTTCATGCATGTTCAGATGCATGTTCTGCATTAGACCGGTTAAGTAGTCGCCCTGGGGGGAAATGGTCGGGTCGGGGTGAACATACCCCGAGTAGTCAAAGGGGTAGGGGGGAATGGTCACATAACTGGGTGGGGGGTGGGGGAACTGCATATGCGGTAGGGGGAAAGGGGGAACAGGCGCTGCTACCCGGGGCGCACTCTGACTCGGTCTAGAAACGGGTCGGGGTCGAGGCTGGGAAGACTCTCCCTCCTCCCTAGCACCAGTTGAAGCGGCCCGACCACCTGCCATCGTCACTGGCAGCAGGTAGCTGGGTCGCCCCATCATAGTGTTATCCCTAGGGGCGAAGGGTGCGAGTCTATGACAAGGAAGGTAAAAAGGGGTTGCACCCTTAATTACCCAAAGAAAACTCCTATTAGGGTCAAGCCTAATCCAATTTGAGTAGATTAGGGAATTCTCATCAAGAAGTGTCCCCCCCGTTAAAGCCACGTACCTCCCATCACTGTTAAAATTTGCGTCAAAGTGCTTGGCCAAAAAAGTAACCAAACCCCCCATGGTCACCGTCTGCCTACGGGCTATGGTGTTCTGACCCAACTTCCTCCATCTCCTGTAGATTTCATTCATTATGGGGTAGATGAAGTTATCCCTATGTCCTTGCACATTTAAGTGCGTCTCTAGGAGGGTCAGGTCGAGCTGGGTGAGGTAGTTCGGTTCTTGCCGCCCTAGGAAGGTACCCGACACTAACCTATGCCAAAAACGAGGCACAGGGTGGTGGATTAGGAGGGCCGAATTCCTACGGAAATCGACCAAGGTCCTACCAGTCAAAGCCAACCAAAGAGGGTTCAAATCATAGCCCTTAGGCTCTACAGTATTCCTTCTAGGAGGAAAACCCAACCCCAGAATAGCAGCGAAATCAACCATTGGGACAACATGTGAGGTATTGGCAAGACGGAAGCTGAAACACGGCACTTTCTCAGCATTTACTAAGGTACTTAAACTACTTAGAAATTCTAGCGTGAGACTCCGATAGGAGAGCTCATGCATGAAATAAAGAGTAGTCATACCTGTGACCGCGAAAAAATCTCGCAAAGCTTCCGTAAGGCCAAGACGACGTATGATGTCGTGGCATAGAAATACAGTGGGTTCCATCTCTAACCCCTGGATGGCAGCGAAAGCTTGTCGTTGAGACTCCGTCTCAAAGACGACTTCCGGAAAACCCGGAAGTTGCTCAACCTCTAAGTCCTCGTTAGCATCCGGGTTGTTTGACCCGCTGCCTCTTCGCCTCTTTTGTGCTCTTGCCGCTGCCGCCTTCCCTTTTCCTTGACCCACCATTGTTATCAAGCTTTTTTCTGAAAAAAATTTCTCAAAGAAAGCTTCTAAAACAATTGAAAATACTAGAGAAACCTTCAACTAGCCCCAAAACAACTTTCTATTAGAGTAGAAAGCAAAAAATAAACCCAAAAAATAGATCTCAAATTTTCGGATTTTTGAAAAACCAAGGTTGAAAATCGATTTTTTGTGGTTTTTTGGTGTTTATAAGGGAAAAAAAATGGTTCTCAAAGTGTTTATAATTGAAGAATGAAGCTTTTTGTGATAATTTGGGAGAGATTTGAGTGAGTTTGGTGAGGATTTGAGGGAGTTTTGGTGATTTTTGGAGAGATAAGGGTTATGTGTGTTTGTGTTTGTGTTGTTGTGTGTTGGAGTGAGAAGATGAGGGAATGAAAAGAAAGAAGATAAGGAAACAAGAGGAGAACTCGGTCCAAGCATCTCACGACCGTGAAATGGGCTTCACGACCGTGAGATACCATTTCACGACCGTGAAGCTCATTTCACGACCGTGAGATGTTGATTAACTGCTACGGTATTGATTTTCTCCATCTCACGACCGTGAGATGCCATTTCACGACCGTGAAATGGAGAATTCGCGATTTCCTTGCTTTTCTTGAATTTTCACGGGCGTGAAACCAATTTTACGAGTGTGACTCGTCTTTTCGACTCTTTTTCTTCAAAATCTTCACCCTTAGCTCGATTTCTCGCTTCTTCTTTAGCATTCCGCTACGTTTCTTTCATGTCAACTTACGAAAACAATCACAAACACATTAAATCCCTCCCTCACACTCTCTTTGACAAAAATTACACAAAAAAAGTACAAGATTAACTAAGTAACGGGAAATTGATTTAATTAACGATTCAATTAGCCAAACAAAAATTCGACCCTATTATCGTCAATTTAATCAATTTCCATGCAAAGTAAAATCTATCGAACACTAGTCAAATGAGTTAGGATTATATACAAATTTGTGATTCTTATGGGACTTCACAAAACCCGCATTTGTTCAAAATTAATGAGGAGTAGTCGGCTTGAGGTACAAAGCCTCGACTACTCCTATGAGAGAACCTTCCTTGTAAAGCTTGATTCGTTGCCCGTTCACTTTGAATTTTTGGCCATCTTTGCTTGCCAACTCAAAATCCCCATATTTCCCTACCTCGGTGATCAAGAATGGTCCCGACCACCGGGATTTGAGCTTCCCGGGAAATAGCTTGTACCTTGAGTTGAATAGAAGAACCTTGTCTCCAACTTGGAGATCCCTTTTGAGGATCTTCTTGTCATGAATGAGTTTGGTCTTCTCCTTGTAAGATTTGGCATTTTCATAAGATTTGAGCCGGAACTCCTCAAGCTCTTTTAATTGGAGTAATCTCTTGTCACCGCTCAAT
>JAIUZE010074294.1:0-111962 GCA_022085475.1 Heliosperma pusillum | reverse complement strand
TTCGTAGATTCCTAATACTATTCTCTAAGTTCATTTGCAAGCTTAAGAGGATGTCTAAGCAAGCACTTAAAGAGGGGAATTAAGTGTGTCAATCATGTCATAAAATATTTCTCGATATCTCGAGGAATTATGTTTATACATGAAGTTTAGTGGGAGTAATATGGTTTTCATCAGTCTTATATGTGGAGACATATTGATCATTTTAGATGATGGAAGATTTTGGTGAAGTAGAATACATCTTTTAGATATCTGGATTTATGGAGATAAATCTAAAAGGATATTAGCATTGAGTCAAAATTCTTATATTGATAAGATCTTTGACTAGTTCAATGAAGTTGAACACATGATAATTGATTCCTTTTTGCTTCCGATGCGGGATCAATTATATACGTTGTGATGTATACTCAATCCGACATTTCGCATGCTTTGAGCATGACAAGTCGTTTGCAATCAAATCCAAGTGAGAGTCACTTGATAGCCATAAAGAACATCCTTAAATACTTGCGAATGACTAAAGATATGTTCCATATGTTTGGAGTTTATAGTGAGTTGTGTGTAAGAGTTTACACAGACTTCAGTTTCCAAACTGATCAAAGTGATTTGAAATCACGAACTGGATGTGTTTTATAGAAGATTTATCTGTTGGAAGAGTTCGAAGCAGAAAAGACTATTGGAAAGGTTCCAAGTAGGAGTGACATTTTCAAATATAAATGTCATGTATCCGCTGAAAGTGTTCTAGGCAGTTTATCATTGCGGATTTCACAACGGAAATGGAGTACATTGCGTCATATGATGATGCATATGAAAGTAGCTTGGATTCCACAGCATTGGAGGGACTAGAAGTAGTTCCTATTGCTGTATATCCTATCTCATTATACTGGTAAAACAGTGGGAGCTACCTTTAGGCCAAGAGTCCTAAGTCTAGATTCAAACCGAGACATGTACTCAGAAAGTTTTATGTAATATGAGATTACGTAGACAAAGAGAAATAGCAATCAGAACGGTGGGAAAGATGAAAGTATTGCTAATCCATTAGCCATGCCTTTTGCAGGCTGAACATGATAGTCATGTCGTTTCAATGGGATTGAAATATATACCTGAATTGCTAGAGATTATGAGATATGAAATTATTGATAGCGTATCAATTTTTCCAAATATTTGATAATCGCATTCATTGTTAGAGTTTCATTTTAAAAATATCTTTATTTAGATTTGACTAAATTTTAATACTTTGTTTATCCTATCCCATTATACTGGACATTGTGGGACCCATTATATATTGATATAATGGTTAAATATCACTTAAATGTTGAGTGTATATTGATTATTAATTTGAGTCATATAATTGTTATATGATCAAATTAACACTTAATTATACAAGATAATTATGCATATGATTAATAAGTATTTGTGGGACAAATATCAAAAATCAAAATGGTGCATAATGAACATATGTGCACCGGTTTTGTACATGTGAAAAGGGCATGATTATTGTTCTATTTTATGTTCACAATTCACTTGGTGATTGTGACATTACATGACAACTCTAATCATCACTACCTTACTTACACTCCACATATTTGCATGAGAATAAATTATCAAAATTAGAGGCCACATGGGGCTTATATGTGCCGGCCAAAGAGCCTTCAAAAGAGCAATTTGTTGTTCATTTTTGGTAGACTTCATTTTGGTGTTTTATTCTCACATCTCTCTAAAACCTCTTCTCTCTCTACAACTCTCATACACTCTAATACTATCTACATATTACTAGTGTAGTAATATACCAATATTAGTAGCATTATGTCTTCACTTATTATCTAGTTAATAATAAGTTAAGATCATTTGGGTTGATTCTTGGGTGCAACTAGAAGGAGACCTTCTACTTTGGAGGTTGTTTTATGGAGGATCATCCATTAATTTCATGCTCAAGAACAATAATAAGGAGTTCTTATTGTGCCCATATTGAACCGAAAATACCCCATGTAAGGATGTTTTCGTCTTATCTTTTCTTTTATGCTTTTATATTTGCATGCATGGTAACTAGATCCTAAATTATTAAGTTAATGTAATTTAATGAAATAATTAGAGAAGTCTAATTAGAGGTCTAGGACTTTCAAATTGAAGATGATAATGGTGAGGGAGACAAAGTGGAAGATGATGGGCCAATTGCAAATGAAGTTGTTGAATTGGATGACAAGGAGGAATAGTGCTCTTCAAGTGAGCAAGTTGTTGTCGAAAAGAAGGATGATGTGGTAACAACAAACAAGAAGGTCGAGGAGCCTATTGTGATAAGGCTACCTTTCCCTTCTAGACAAGCCAAAACAAAGCTTGACAAGCAATTAGGCAAATTCATGGACATTGGCAAGAATTTGGAGGTCTCCATTCCATTCACCGACCTCTTCACTCAAATTCCCGCCTATGCAAAATTCATGAAAGACATCCTTACAAGGAAGAAATCATTGAGTGGAGTTGAAACCGTAGCATTCACCGGTGAGTGTAGTGCGTTTCTACAAAACCCAACCCCTCCCAAGTTGAAAGATCCGGGTAGCTTCTCCATCCCATGCACCATAGGCAACCTAACAATTGACAAGGCCTTGTGTGATTTTGGAGCTAGTGTGAGTGTAATGCCATATTCCATATGTGAAAAACTTGGCATGGGGGAACTTAAATGTACCAACATCACACTCCAAATGGCGGACCGATCTACAAAGCAACCTTTGGGTGTATTAGAGGATGTCCCGGTTAGAATTGGGAAATTCTTCATTCCGGTGGACTTCATAGTTCTCGATATGGCGGAGGATTCTCAAATCCCCATTATTCTCGGGAGGCCATTCTTGCACACCGCCGGAGAGGTGATTGATGTGAAACACGGGAGGCTAACCCTTGAGGTGGGAGATGAAAAAATTACATTCAACTTACAAAATGCCATGAAAGCTCCAAATCTTGGAGAATCTTGTTATTTCATTGATATCATCGATGCCTTTGTTGAAGAAGTGACACCTAGCTTCTTTATGAGGGATCCTTTGGAAGCTATCTTGACTTTGGAGCCAAGGGATATCATGGAGGAGCTACATGGGTTTGAGTTTGACTTACTTTAAGCAACTTTGGAAGGAGAAGAGCTTGATGAACAAAAACGTTTAAGACTCGAGTCTATCATCTAAACCTCTTGTGCGGTAGATATTGCGGTAGAGGTACAAGCTCCTTCTCTTAAACCCCTTCCTTCTAACTTGGTATATGATTATCTTGATGAGTCGAAGTGCAAACCTGTGATCGTAAATGCTAACCTTGATGATAATCAATTGAATGCATTGTTGTGTGTCTTGAGAAAACATGAGAGATCTATTGGTTATAGCTTAGATGATTTGAAGGGGGTTAGCCCCGAATTGTGTATGCATAGAATTCACATGCAAGATGATCATGAGCCTAGAAGGCAACCTCAAAGAAGACTAAACCCCACCTTGCAAGAGGTAGTCAAAGGTGAAGTCATGAAGCTACTTGATGCCGGGATCATCTACCCAATCTCTTACTCCGATTGGGTTAGCCCCGTGCAAGTGGTGCCAAAGAAAGGTGGCACCACGGTAGTGAAGAATGATAAAGATGAACTAGTGCCTACTAGGGTAGTGACGGGATGGAGAATGTGCATAGATTATAGGAGGTTGAATGCCTCAACAAGAAAGGATCATTTCCCCCTTCCCTTCATTGATCAACTCCTAGAAAGACTTGCCTCAAACAAGTATTTTTGTTATCTAGATGGATACTCGAGATTCTTCCAAATCCCAATCGACCCGATTGACCAATCCAAGACCAGGTTTACATGCCCTTATGGCTCTTTTGCTTATAGGATAATGCCCTTCGGCCTTTGCAATGGCCCGGCTACATTCCAAAGATGCATGATGAGTATTTTTTCCGATTACATTGAGTCTATCATGGAAGTTTTTATGGATGATTTTAGTGTGTATGGGAAAGACTTTGATTTGTGCTTGCATAACTTGTCTTTGGTGTTGGAAAAATGTGAAGAAGTGAGTCTTGTTTTGAATTGGGAGAAATGCCACTTCATGGTAAATGAAGGGGTAGTTCTTGGTCATCTTATCTCGGAAAAGGGTATCCAAGTTGATAAAGCAAAGGTGGAAGTGATTGAGCAATTACCCCCACCTTCAAACCTCAAAGGGGTGATAAGCTTCCTTGGTCATGCCGGCTTTTATCGCCGGTTCATCAAGGACTTCTCCAAAATTGCTAAACCACTTACACAACTTCTTCTTAAGGATACCCCTTTCCATTTTACTAATGAGTGTGTTGAGGCGTTTTCTAGTATAAAGGAAGCTCTTATCTCGGCCCTGGTCATGCAATCCCCGGATTGGGAATTGTCATTTGAAGTGATGTGCGACGCAAGCGATTATGCCGTTGGCGCGGTTCTTGGCCAACGGAAGGACAAATCTTTGCATGCCATCTACTATTCTAGCAATACCCTTGATGAAGCACAAGTTAACTATGCAACAACGGAAAAAGAGCTTCTTGCCATTGTTTATGCTCTTGACAAGTTCCGTTCATATTTGATTGGCTCCAAGGTCATTGTTTATACGGACCACGCCGCACTTAAATATTTGCTTGCCAAGAAAAAAGCTAAGCCCCGCGTCATTAGATGGATCCTTCTCTTAAAAGAATTCGATTTGGAGATAAGAGATAAGAAGGGTGCGGAAAATGCGGTGGCGGACCACTTGTCCCGGCTATGCTACAATGGAAGTAAAGATGACATGCCTATCAATGATTCATTCCCGGATGATTTTCTCTTTGCCATTAATGAAACCATTCAAAATCAAGCACCTTGGTTTGCGGACTTCGCCAACTACATTGTGGGTGGTGTCCTTCCACCGGGCATCAACCACAATCAAAAGAAGAAGTTTTTGTTTGAAGCTAAGAGATATTTTTGGGATGACCCTTTTTTGTTCAAGGAGTGTGGTGATGGGATGTATAGAAAGTGTGTTCCTCAGTGGGAGTATGAAGATATCATGAAAGGATGCCACTCCTCTCCTTATGGGGGGCACCATGGGGCAAGCAAGACCGTTGCCAAAATACTTCAATCCGGGTTCTTTTGGCCCTCTATGTTCCAAGATGTTAAGCACTTTGTCCAATGTTGCGATGCTTGTCAACGCACCGGCAACATCTCTTGGAGGAATGAGATGCCCCAAAGGGGGATTCTTGAGGTAGAGGTGTTTGATGTGTGGGGAATAGACTATCAAGGCCCCTTTATATCTTCAAAAGGGAATAGGTACATTCTAGTGGCCGTAGACTACGTGTCCAAATGGGTTGAGGCGGTGGCTTCCCCTACCAACGATGCCAAAGTTGTCATCAATTTCCTAAAGAAGATCATCTTACCCCGGTTTGGAGTACCAAGAGCTCTAATAAGTGATGGAGGCAAGCACTTTCATGAAAAACGACTTGACTCACTACTGCTTAAATACGGTGTTCATCATCGTTTCGGTTTGGGGTATCATCCCCAAACTAGTGGGAAAGTCGAAATCTCCAACAAAGAGATCAAATCTATCCTTGAAAAAGTGGTCTCAAAGCACCGTAAAGATTGGAGTTCAAAGCTCGACGACACACTATGGGCGTATAGGACGGCATTCAAAACTCCTATTGGAATGTCGCCTTATAAGTTGGTGTATGGCAAGTCTTGCCATTTGCCCATAGAGCTCGAATACAAGGCATATTGGGCGATCAAAGAACTAAATCTTGATGCAAAACTGAGCGGTGACAAGAGATTACTCCAATTACAAGAGCTTGAGGAGTTCCGCCTCAAATCTTATGAAAATGCCCAATCTTACAAGGAGAAGACCAAACTCATTCACGACAAGAAGATCCTCAAAAGGGATCTCCAATGTGGAGACAAGGTTCTTTTATTCAACTCGAGGTACAAGTTATTTCCCGGGAAGCTAAAATCCCGGTGGTCGGGACCATTCTTGATCACCGAGGTAGGGAGATATGGGGACTTCGAGTTGGCAAGCAAAGATGGCCAAAGATTCAAAGTGAATGGGCAACGAATCAAGCTCTACAAGGAAGGTGCTCTCATCGGGGTAGTCGAGGCTTTGTACCTCAAGCCGACTACCCTTCATTAATTCTTGAAAAAAGAACGGGTTTTGTGAAGTCCCCCAAGAAACACAAATTTGTATATATTTCTAATTCATTTACTAATGCTTGGTATATATTAGTTTGCATGGAAATCGGTTAAATTGACGATAATGAGGTCGAATTTTTGTTTGGCCAATTGAATCATTAATCAAATCAATTTCCCATTACTTAGTTAATTTCGTAATTTTTGGTGCAATGTTTTGTCAATGAGAGTGTGAGGGAGGGATTTAATGTGGTGTGTGATTGTTTTGTGAGATGCAATGAAGGAAACATGAAGGAACGATAATGAAGAAGCGAGAAACCGAATAAGGGTGAAGAATTTTGGTTCAAAGGCACGAAAAAAGCCGAGTCACGGTCGTGAAATGAGCCTCACGCCCGTGACTAGTGAAGCATAGCAAAGAATTGATGAGAAGCACATTTCACGCCCGTGAAACCCATCTCACGATCGTGAAACATGTTTCACGGTCGTGAAATGCTTCCTGATCGTGAGATGGTGACACAAAAATTCCAGAAACTTTGTTCACGGTCGTGAAGCAAGTTTCACGGTCGTGAAACTCATTTCACGATCGTGACTTACATTTCACGGTCGTGAAATGCTTTGAACCGTGATTTTTTGATTTTTTTTTCCTTTTCTTTTCTTCCTTCTTATCCTTTTCCTCATCTTCTTCTTTCACCATACAAACACAATCCCAAAAACCCTTTATCTCACTAAAAAACCCAAATCTCCCTCAAAACTTCATCAAATCACTTCAAATCTTCCCCAAATTGCTACAAAAACTCTTCTTCTTCAATTAAAAACACAAAAAGAGCCATTCTTTCACCTTATAAACACCAAAAAACTCAAAAAAATCAATTTTCAACCCTAGGATTTCAAAAATCCGAATTTGGGGATCTTTTTTTGGGTTAGTTTTCAAGCTTTCTACTCCAATACAAAGTAGTTTTGGGGTTAATTGAAGGTTTTCCAAGTGTTTGTAGTCGTGTTTAAGGAATTTTTAGCAATCTTCTTTTTGGAAAAGCTTGTTTTTAGAACAACAATGGTGGGACAAGGGAAAGGCAAAGCAGCGGCATCAAGGACTCAAAAGAGGAGGAGGGGAAGCGGTTCCAACAACCCAAAGCCGGATGAAAACTTGGAAATCGAGCAACTTCCGCATTTTCCGGAAGTCGTCTTTGAGACGGACGCTCATAGGCAAGCTTTCGAAGGGATACAAGGGTTGGAAATGTAGCCAACCAACTTTCTATGCCACGACATCATACGTGGTCTAGGCTTGACGGAGCATATGCGGACTTTTTTCGAAGCTACGGGTATGTCTACCTTATTTTCTATGCATGATCTCTCTTACCGGAGTCTCACGCTTGAATTTTTAAGTAGTTTAAATACGTGTATGAATGATGAAAGAGTAGCATGTTATATTTTCCGTCTTGCCAACACTACACGTATTGTACCTGTTGATGATTTCGCTGCCATTTTTGGGTTAGAAATCCCTTTTAGTAGGGATTCTGAGGAGCCTAGAGGGTACAATGTAGGAGCACTTTGGGAGGCCTTGACCGGGAGGGTTTTGACCAATTTCCGGCGGAATTCGGCTCTCCTTATTCACCACCCCGTGCCCCGTTTTTGGCATAGGATAGTGTCGGGCACCTTCCTCTGTCGGCAAGAGCCAAACAACCTGACTCAGCTTGACCTCACCCTCTTAGAATCGCACTTGAATGTGCAAGGGTCGAGGGAAACCTTCACCTTCCCCCTAATGCATGAAATTTTTAGGAGGTGGAGAAAGTTGGGAAAGACCACCGTAGCGCGTAAACAGACGGTGGTCATAGGGGGTTTGGTAACCTTCTTGGCTAAGCACTTTGACCCCGACTTTAATAGCGATGTGGCGTATTCGGCTTTACCTGGGGCGACACTTCTAGATGAGACTTCCCTAATCCACTCAAATTGGATTAGGATTGACCGGGCTAAGGGATATCTTTGGGTAATCAAGGATGCCACCCCCTTTTACCTTTCTTGTCATAGACTCCTGCCTTTTACACCTAGGAGCGACACCATGGATAGGCGACCTAACTATCTGCTGCCGGTGACGATGGCAGGTGGTAGAGCCTAATCTAGTGGCACTAGGGAGGAGGGAAAGTCTCCCCAGCATCCCCGACCCCGATCCAGACCTACACCGAGTCAAAGTGCACCTCATATAACCCTGCCTATTCCCCCTTTCCCTTTACCACATCTGCAAGCACCGTACCCCCCACCCAGTTTTGTGAATATTCCTCCCTACCCCTTTGATTACCAGGGGTATGTTCACCCCGACCCTACCATCTCCCCCCAAAGTGACTACCTGACCAGTCTCATGCAAAACATGCATTTGAACATGTATGAAGACCGGGTGAACAATTATTATGCCACCTACCCCAACTACTACTTGCTGGCTAACCAAGGGTACATTGACTCGAACGGTTTTTTGCCAAGCTGGGCACAACGTGATGTGTTGTTCCCCAACCGTGGAAACCAGGGAGGGGTAGGCGACATGGAGACCGGGGGAGACCAAGGGAATCGGGAAGAGGGTGGTGGTAGTAGGGGGCGGGATAAGGATGAGGATGAGATGTAGACCTTTTGAGGAGGTTTTGTGTTTTGTTTGATGATGGGAGGAGTTGGAGTGGAGTCTAGGTGGCTTGTTTAGCATCTACCCCCTCCCCTCTAGTGCGTTGTTTCCTTCTCTCCTCTTTTGATTGACTTAAATTGCAGCTTTAACATGTAAATTGGTTTTTTGTTGTTGTGTTGGTTGGCCTCGGTAACTTTGGAGGCGGGTGTCCATCCTATCGGACACCAATATTTTGCTCCTTCTTGAAAAATCCAAATTGACAAATCACATCCATTGCATTTAGATAATTCTCATGCATCACGTAGTTGCACTTTTAGGTGCCATTTTTTAAACTTTCCCGTGGTAGGTACCCCCATGAGGGGCATTGCATTTATGCACATTACCAGCGTGACAAGACTCTTGATTGGCATATAGTTTAGCTTGCATTCACTTAGATCATGCACTTTGTATTATATCACTTTACATTTAGTTTTAGGAATACTGATTAAATCATGCATTTCATATAGAATTAGTTCATTTGCATAACTAACCCCCTTCTCTATATTGTTTTTATTGTGAATATTTCTAAAAAATCAAAACCCAAAAACAAGTTTTTATTTTTCAGAATATTTAAAAAACACAAAAAACATGTTAGAAACCATTCAAAAACTCCAAAAACATGTCTTTCTTTCCTTTCAATAATCCCATTTCATACATTGAGGACAATGTATGTTCCTATGTGGGAGATGGGAAACTATCTTCATAGTTTGAAAATTTTGAAAACAATCCCAAAAACATGTTATATTCTGCATTTTAAATCATTCAAAAATCCAAAAAAATTGAAAAAGCTTGAAAAATCCTAAAAATTAGCTTGTTTATATCTTAGTTTGTATATATTTGCATTGCTTTTTCTTCTAACCTCCATACGTAGGTCCGCTACACATCGCTTAAGAGACTTATAGAAGGGATTAAGAAGGCCGCCATGGTATGATCGTTCTTATTCCTTCCCCTTCTTTCTTTCTTTACTTCTTTTCACATGAGGAGTTTGGAGAAATTGTTGATGATTGCGATGTGTGTTTTGATGAATTGGCGGTTGTGTGACTTATGTGCTGTTAGGGGTTTCATTAGATTACTTGTCACGTAGTTCACTAGAGCATTTGCATTAGTTTGTATATATGTTGCTTAATTCTAGATCATGGCATATAGTTGCATTTAGGAGAACTTTTTAAAATGCCTAATTTGGAAATTGAACAAGCTTGGATAGGCCCTTGTAGATACATTTTTGCTTAGCACTTTACCTATTAAAATAGATTTTGAAACACCTTTTAATGTGTATTTTTAGTACAATTTTCGCACAGTTTCCTAGAGCCTAGTCAAGGGCTTGCATTTACCATCTTGACCATCCCCATGGTGTGAAAATTCCTTGGTGAACGCTTTCCTAGGTGAATCTCGAGGCCATGTAATTGTCCAATCATCACATTTTACTACATTTGACAAAAAAGAAAATTTTCCATCACAAGTCCAAAAATTGAGTTCAAACACAATTGAAAAAGAAAAGCTTGAAATTTTGCATATCTTTGCCTTAGTCCTAGCTTAGAGAGTGCACTTGGAGACTTCTAGGCTCTTCTAGAGTACCCTCGCTACATATGGGGTCGCTCTCGATGTCGCTACGGCGAGGATTTGCCTATTGTTGGTCTCCGCCGCACACCTTTTGCTAGGCTACCTTGCTCCCAAAAGGCACCCAAATCAAGCAAAAATCAAAGACGAAAAAAAAAAAGCACAAAAACAAAAAGAAGAAGAAAAAGAAATCAAATAAGAACTCAAACATCTCGTTTCCTTACCGTTTTGATGATTACTCCTACGTTACATGGCTAAGAGGGGACGACCCTTCCTTTCACTTAGGTGAGAGGCGGAATTCCGATCCTACAGTGTCTTCTAACACCATGGGGCTCTCACTTTCCATCCCGCCTTATCGCCCTTGACAAAGCTTCCTAGTGAACGTGAACGAATATACTAATTTTACACAATAAAGAGGTGATTCATTTCTATCTTTCTAGGCCTAGTTCTTTGTAAAAGTAGTAAGTACATAGGAATTTGCATGCTTGAAAATTTTCCATTTTAGATGAATCCTGGCACATGGATGAGGCATGTTTCCACTTGCTTTTGTAGATGCATTCTCATATGTTTTGTGTGCTTTATTGCCTTGAATGCATCGGAGTTTTGGCAAGACCCCACTTGCCTTGCAAGAAGGTATCTTACCTCATGGATACCTTGTTGCGAGTTGAAGGGACGGAGCAAGGCCCGTTAATTGCCTTGTATCGGTTAGGTTTAGCGTAGTTAAATTAAGGTCTTGACTATTGTTCATCCTTACGCGGGACGAGTAAGGGTTTGGTTTGGGAGATTTGATATAGTGTCATTTCACCCTACATTTTCACCCCTTTTTTGTCTCGTTTTGCTTGCCTTTAACGCTCCCTAAGAGCGTTTCTACATGTTTTACCTTCTTCTAGCATATTTCTCGCTTTTATCATGTTTTTGTAGGTAAACCGTCATTTGAGGCGATTTCTACCTAGTTTCGATCGACAAAGAAGAAGGTGAATCACTCGGAGGACCCACGGCATACATTGGGGGCCCCATATACCCTTGGGGGGGCCTACTCGATGCGGCAAAGCCCTCCCGAGTCAAGGCAAGCGAAACTGGGAAGGAAGTAACAAAGTCTAGCAAAGGAAGAGGGACAAGAAGGATTTCACGGGCGTGAAAGGCATTTCACGGTCGTGAGATGCCTTTCCAAGAAGGTGGATTCTCGAGCATTTCATCTCACGACCGTGAAACACATTTCACAGTCGTGAAAGTGAAGTCACGGTCGTGAAACCCCTTTCACGGTCGTGACTTGATCATGGGAAGTTCCTGCCTCATTTAGTTCACAATCTCACGACTGTGACTTGTGTCACGGTCGTGAGACAGCTTTCACGACCGTGAAACCCATTTCACGGTCGTGACTTTACCAGTCCATGAAGTCTTTCGAAGCCCATCTTTCCTCTATTTTGTAAACCTATAAATAGACCCTCTTATGAAATTAAAGGGCACGAAACCCTAGATCGGAAACTCTCATAGACTTAGTATTTAATCTTCTATTAATCTTCCATAATTAAGCTAATTAGTTGGTTAATTATTAATTGCAACTTGGTTTAGTGTTGGAACTTGGTTTGTATTCAAAGATTTGTGACGAAATCTTGGTTATTATATCAAAGTTCTCACCTTTTTCTAAGTTGGTACAATTTCTTTACTTAATCTTGTCGTTAATTAAGTTTTCATTTCAATTCTTGTTATCTACTCATTGTTAATTAGAAAATGTTTATTGTTGTTGATTTCATTTTGCAATCTTTAGTTAATATTGAATTTCCTTTGAATATGAGTGAGTAGTAATCTTGCTAGGGTCATGTGGGGGATTATGGGTTCTAGTATGAGCTAATGTGTTCTTGTTGGGGTTAATAATTGATTATTGTCTTGTTTCCATGCTATGCTTATAACATGTTTGATGAAATGTCTACTTGAGTTTGCATGAATCTCTCGCTTGTTTCGAATACCATAAGATCGAAAGTCATGGTTTTTCGTAGAACCTCTAGTTTGGCAAACCGTATCTAGTGACACGATAGCTAGTTAGAGTCGGTTTGAGGAGGAATTGTAAGAACGAAAGCCTAGGGTTTCAACTATTAAACCCAGCTTTTTCACTCGATTTTACTACCCATATGAACCCACTCACCCTAGTTTTCCCTCTTATTTGATAAAAATCCAATCTTTCTCGTTTTAGATTCAATTTGTTGTTTTTGTTTGCTTTTAATTATTGTTATTTAGTTTAGTCAACAAATCCAAACCCAATTTACATTGTGACTTTGCAAGAGACTTAATAGACTATTTGATCATTTCTAGACACCAACCGTCCCTGAGATCGACACTCTTACTACACTACTATATCCTACATCATCACGCTACCTAGGGTTTCTAATATATTCTATCTCAATTTGTTGTTAACCTAATAAGCCCACCTAGGGTTTGTGTCACCTAGGGTTTCGTGTGGACCAAGGATTGTGCCTCCTAGGGTTGCGTGCTCCTAGGGTTTCGTGACAATGAGGATTTCGGCCAACATAGGCTTGTTTCCTTGTTTACCTTAACCTAGGATTCTAATATATCTTTACAACAATATTTTGAGATATTAAGGATAAATATATTTCTAAAAGATAAAGCAAATAATATTTTGAGATATTAAAGATAAATATCTTTCTTAAATATTAAGCTAGGGTTTTAGATTTTATATCTCCTTTGCTTTTATTATATATACTCCTTGCATCTCAATCATACATAATGACTTACATACACATTGAGAGATTTTTTACAAATCGTTTTTAACAAACCTTGAGCAAAATATTTATTTTTTTTGGTCTTTGTTTTTCAAAATAGTCGTGCATCTTCTTTTTCAATCGCTCACGTGAAATACGTTATTGGATAATAGTACATCACATAATCTTACTTATTCTTTAACGAGAATCTGTGTGAGTTATATTGTACTTTCTTATTAACGTATGATAGTATAGAGTATTTAACGATACTCACCTTGAGTTATATTCATAGTTGATTATACGAGTGGGTTGATAATTTTTGTAATCCGGAGAAAGGTACTAAAGATTATTAATCGAGAATAATGGACGTAGGTTTCAACTTGTGAAACTGAACCACTTCAAAAATCACGTGTGCCTCTCTTTACTTTTCGTTATTCAGTTACTTGTACTTACTTTGATTAATTAATTAGTTGATTTTAATCTATAAGATCAAATAATTAATTACATATCATATAATTCGAAACAAGTGGGGCTAGTTTTTAATACTCAATTCACCCCCCTCTTTCGTATTCGATCAATAGACTCTACAGGTATTTTTTTCCATACTTCTCTAATGATTAACTTCTACAAGTTTATAAGTTTCATGAATAAACGTGTCGTTTGAAGAATTATCCATCCAACAACATTTAAACAAGATTGCATTGTAAACCTTTTGTTCATCACAATACCTCAACTGAATAAACTCTTCTAAGGTTTCATAATAGTCATCTCCGCCAACACCGTTTACACAAACTAGCTTTATTTTTCCCATGTTTCAATGTGTGAAAATTAAAGTCATTGATCCAATATTTTTGCCAAGTTTGAACTTCTTTACAAGGACCATTGCCATGACCACCAACATATCATCTTTGATACTCTCTTGAAATACCTAATTTCAAATTTAGTAAGTAAATATATATTGACTTAAGGTTTGTATATATTTGTTTAATGTTTATCAATGAAACTTACATGTTCTTTAAGCCACTTTGGATAAATCTTTTCATATGAAATTCAAACCTCATCTACATCTACACATTGATTTTGCTCACGGATGAAAGTTTCGAATAACCTAACATTTAAGAGGTTTTACTACTATGAATATAATTAAACATGATATTTTCCTAAAATGTAACAAAGTTATAACAACTCACGTACCTATCATATTTTTCTAATTGTTCACAATTGGATAAGGCGTAAAGATGGGCACGCTCATATTACTCTCCATCCAAATATCTTATTTTTTCTTTAGGGAAGGATTTACCTCCATGTTTTTTTGGAAAAGCTCAGGTAATGAAGAATCAGTTTGCTCTGTTGTTCCAAAACCCAAATATTTAGACTTTCTTCCACTAATAAAGCGTTGAAAATAGACCCTTTGACTCTTTCTTTGTCACCAACTTTTTGTCTCAAGTGATTTTCAAACCTACATTTCCTATTATTGTTAGTTGAATATCGAAAATGTAATATATTTTCTATATTGAGTAATTTGAAGATGTAATTTATGTAAAAGATTTACTAAACTATCTCTCAAAAGGATACAACCATCTATATCGCAGAGGCCCTCCAACTCTTGCTTCATAACGCAAATATATAGGTAAGTGTTCCATTGAGTTGAAAAATGATGGCAGAAACACTTTTCCTAACTTGCAAAGGATTTTGACAATATTGTTCACTATATTTTAAATGTTTTCAAGCTTGTGAGTTGGGGCACACAAATCACGGAAAAATAGACTTATTTCAGTTATTGCACTCCATACATCTTTTGGCAACAAGTGTTTCAAAGGCACTGGTAATAATCTTCAATGATGACATGACAATCATGACTCTTCAACCTAAGAAGGACGTGATCGCTCGATCAACATATTCTTGGGAAATGAGGTTTTATTGGAACGGGATACGTGGTTAGGCAATAAGAATTGTCGGTGACAATCAAACCTACACACCTTATTTTCCTTAAGAAACCAAAATGACTTTAATTCTTCCATACAATAAGGACATGCAAGATTAGTTTTAGTTGATGATACCGGAAGACAAATTAACCTCATTTGTTTATATAATGTGTGCCTCTTAAGTTTTAATCTTATAGTGATGGATGCTCTATTTGCTAATCAAGATGTCCAAGAATGATCAAGATGAAGATTGTCATAATTGTATGTCATGGTGTTGTATTGAGATCGTTAAACTTGTATAAGTGCAAAGTGTTTCAAAATACATAGCGCATTCCACTGTGATTTCTGACCCGACGTCTTTGAAAGATATATATGAAAATATATAAATTCTATCTAATGCTTTTCAAAAGGTCTAAGACATTTGATCTTTCATAGAAAACTGATTTGAACAAGTTTTATGTGAAGAAAACTGTGTCTTGTAAAAGAGTCATCTTGAACGAAAAGATTTACTATAAAAAGGTTGTTTATTTTTTCTACATTTGACAAAATTTATGGTCCGCATAATCTTCACGAAATTAGATTGTTTCTTGATGAAAAATCTAACCCATTTGTGTAAAATGCAAGTTAGGATTTCTTGCACTAGTAAACCAATTTCTTGAGCAAGAAACTGGTTTACGTGTACAATAAACCATCCTCTCTTGTAGTGTTGATCAAATTTCTTGATTAATATTATAGTAAGACAATTTGTCAGCTGGTGTGTATTTTTATGATGCTTAAAGTATACTATTTTGACATTATAAATAACCATCATACTTCACATTTTCTAGTATACAAAATTATCAACTTGAGTAATAAACTTTCAAATATTTTAAGTGTTAAAAACAAAGAAATTGACTTTGATTTTTAACCTCGCAAAAACTCGTGTTTAACATTCTTAACTTAAATCTTTTAAGTCTTTTTCTTTTGAGTTAGTTGGTTGCACAATGTACTTTTCTTGCTAGATGATCTTTTATTAGTACTTAATCGCTATCTCCACCGTTCATATTTGTGAACATATTAAAATACCCAACTCTTGTGATCGTGCTTGTCGCGAGCCCGATGCAAAAATAATTACCCACACTTAGGCTAACAACATAAGGAATGTAATTAGGGAAGTATGGATCGATCCTCAGGGAGTACGTGTTAACTATGAATTGCTATGGAGTGATTTTCATTTAAGTTCGAGTCATTTGAGGTGGTTGTCTAAACTACTAACATAAAATAAAATGACAAGTATGTAAATGACGATATTTAAATGACAA
Source organism: Heliosperma pusillum (assembly GCA_022085475.1). Taxonomy (NCBI): domain Eukaryota; kingdom Viridiplantae; phylum Streptophyta; class Magnoliopsida; order Caryophyllales; family Caryophyllaceae; genus Heliosperma; species Heliosperma pusillum. The sequence continues at coordinate 95,709 of JAIUZE010074294.1, read as the reverse complement.
GTATGTAAATTGCAATAAAATAAATCTAATCTAATTGACGATAATTAAAATGACAAGTATTGAAAGGCTACCTAACTAAACTAATAAAATGACAATAAAGTAAACTATCTAAGAACGATAATAAAATGACGGTAAAGTAAACTAACTAAACAACAATAAAATAAACTATCTAAAATAGTAAAATAAACTATCTAATCAAATTGATATAGTGAAAGAGAAATTCATGTAAAACGATTTAAAAGCTTTATTGATACCAACATTAGAATTACTACGATTGTCTAAGCCTTGTAGCGGTATATTCCTCTCGGATTCGTACCGACTTTTTAATGGGTCCTAACGTCCTCTCAGCCTGGTTAGGTCACTAAACCCCTATTGGTAGTCCTAATTCCCATCCCAACTCTCGTTTCTAAGACGGAAATTGACTAATACAAACAATTGTTCATGGCCACTAAACAAAGTTATAGAATTTGACACAACCAAAGGAAGAAACAAACTAGGTGGTTCTATTGGTATCGACTCTTCTTTTAACCCATTTTAACTAGCAAATCATTTCAATATTACAACTTTATTTATTGTATTTACACGATGATAATCTTACAATGTTATACCTAATTTATGTGATTAAGTAAATTAATAGGAAAAAGATGTAGGAAATTAAACTATGAAATAAGAGTGCTATAATGATTAAGGTGATTATACTAGTAATGATTCTAATGATAAACTTCATGATTATATGATTAGACAAAATACAATATGACATGTTAAACGATATTTTAGTTTCAACTAGATTACTTTTAGGTGGGTTTCCTAACAATAACAATATGAAAACAAGACTAATTAGGTTATAGTTCATGATGATGGAAATTGCATAAGTAAAGGATAGAGAATTACCGAGATTGGAGTGCAAATTATGTAAGAACGAAAATAAAGAACAAATATCCAACCCAATGTAATGACAAATGCTTATTGAAACACTAGAGAAGTACTAGGAAATTGCTGTAAAAACTAGTCTAGAGTTGCATAAACTATAATCTAAAAACTTGTATGTAAATGTGTATGCTAATTGTGTAATTCTAGGTTGTGTGTTGTAAGTTGTTTCATGTTTATTTGTGTGCTAATCCTTGGCTTTTTTAGGGCTGCATGGCTGCTACATTTCGTCCAAATTCATACCCTAGACAAAGCCTTAAAACACTCCATTAAAGCTTGGTACAAGAAGAGCCAAGAGACGTCCATCAGCAAACATACTCGATCGGGTATGTGGCAATCCGATCGGGTATGTAACCCAGATGGATTTTTCCGTCTCTTCCAATTTCGTCTTTGGGCACGGAATCCTATGCCTTGGTCTTGGTCAATGTAACACGTAATTGGGCTTGGGATAGTCCTCCTTTGACTTGGGTTGATGTTTTCTTTTGAGAAACAAAGTCAAAGTCCAAGATGAGTCCACTCGAGGAAGGATGTAGCGGAAAACGTAGTCAAATTGTGAAATGGCTATCATCGGTTCCTTGAAAACTCGTATTTTAGTGACTTTGCTCCAAATAGTAAGAAAATATAGCAAAACCGCTTCATTTCCTATAAAACGAGACAAAGCACGCAAAACAACTAGAATAGCAATATTAGCTCGTTAATCACTCAACAAAGTGCATAAATCGTATAGAAATCAGGCTAAAACGGGGGATAAATTAGTACAAAATATCACTTATCATCTTGTAACAAATCGAGATATAACAAAGTCTTGAGATAGAGTTATCTTAGGCAAACTAGAAATCAGAGTAGATTGGGGAAGTCTCTTAGCGGAACAGTTTCGGGTATAAGTCTTATTGCGGAGTAGCTTTAAGCAAATAGCAACCGGAGTAGGTTGGGGAGTTGTTTTGTTGTCCGGGGTTTTATTTGTATGAGTTTAGTTCTAAAATGTTTAATAAAATAATGTTGGATGTAGGTCGCGGAGTAGTGCCCGAACCAATTTAAAAAATATCATCGTGTTTTTTCTATTTACGTATTATTTCCGCTGCACTATAACTCTTGATTTTCGTGTTAAAAACCAGTGTGAATTTCATTGTGAAATATAATTGCTGATTCATCGATGTACGCTTTTAACTCAATAGTTTCAAGTATCAACTCTCCTTCCATCTAAGTGTTGTCTAAAATGTTCAGCGATGTTAAAATAAGCTTTTAAACAAGCCTAAAGTTTTTAAATAGACACCTAATTAACCCCCTACCTCTCTTAGGTGTTCTCACCCTTGACTCTTCAATTGGTATTAGAGCCTTGTGCTCTTGATATTGGTTAATTACCAAAGATTTGATCCTATAATCATGGACGGGAAACATACTAAGTACCCTCTATACAAAGGGGACAACTACTCATGGTGGAAACACTGTATGGAACAGCATGTCAAAAGCACAAATTATGAATGTTGGATAATCATTCAAAATGGACTCCTTGCTATTACGGTGACTAATGCTGATGGCACTAGTTCTGTAAAAAGTGAGGAAATTTATGTCGAAGACGATTATCGAAAATGTGAGAAAATTCTAAATCCATGTTCATCCTTCAATATGGCATTGGTGAACAAGATATTAATCGGATTTTCGGATGTGCCTTAGAAAAAGAAATTTGGGACACCCTGAACCTTGCTTATGAGGGAACGTCTCAAGTTAAGAAGTATCGTATTGACCTTCTCATGAAACAATATGAGATGTTTAATATGAAATGTGACGAGTCAACAAATGATCTTTCTTCTCGCTTTTCCAGTATTGTCAATGAACTTAGAAGTCTAGGAAGAGAATTTGCTTATGAGGATATAGTTCGTATAATTTTTCGAAGCCTATATGATAAATGGAAACCGAAGGTTACGAGTATTGAGAAGGCCAAAGATTTATCCAAATTGACTCTCAATGAACCAATGTTCTCACTCATGGTTCATGCGTTAACTCCCATGAAGAGTTCGGGTGAAAGCTCTAAAGTTAGAGGACTCGCTCTTAAATCAACCTTAATTGATGAGGAAGATGATGGGAATGACAAGCAAGCTATGTACTAACGAAATATGGCGGGGAGATCAATGGTCAACATCATTAAAATTCAACATTCTGGTAAAAAAAGGTTAATACTCTCTTCCACTGTTGCTTGTTTCAAATGTGGTGAGAAAGACCATCTTATACAAGATTGTCCAAAGTGGAATGACTTAAAGTCAAAAGATTAAACGTGATTTTGCAAAGAAAGAATACAAACACAAAGTCATGTCTGCGATCTCGGGTATGTCTGATTCTGAAGAAGAAGAGTCTTCTGAGGAAGAATTAGCTACCGAAGTTTATATGACGATTCGTCTAAAACTTGATGGTCCCGAGTCTTCAAAGAAAATGTCCGCAAAATATCAAATGGAACATCCTGGCGATTCCGACTATGATTACGATAATGAGGTAATTAATCTCAAGGCAAAGGTTAGATTCTTCTCTAAAGAAAAAATATGTTTGTTTCTTGATGTCCTACTTGACAAATGTCGTGAAAAGAATGAAAAACTTAAAGCTATGCAAACTCAAATTGATGACATAGCCGAAGAAAATGTTTGTCTAAAAGAGCGTCTTGATGAGTTAGAACCCAGTAACATCACACCTTTTCTTAAAAGAGAAAGTCAAGAGATCAAAGAAATAAAATGTTATTCTGGTTAAAGAGGTCAATCTGTTAGATCAAAGAAAAAAAATGCTATTCTTGTTGAAGAGGTCAATCTGTTGAATGTCACAGTGAGTTCCACTGTGACATATGTAGTTAAAACTGAAAACGGGGTCATTAATTCGACAAATTAAGATCTTAACAAATGAACGTGACTTTATGTTAAAAGACCTCACCTTATGTCAGAATCGCGTCAATGATTTAGAAGAAATTTGTGAAATGATAATGGATGAAACAAGTCATGATAAAGTTGCTTTTGACAATGTATGACAATTAAATCTTGACCTTCTTGCTAAAGTTGAAACACTGAACAAAGAGTTAATTGATGCAAAAGAGTTTTACAAGAAATGGCAAGGGAGTGAAACTGTTTTGAGCTTTCTCATAAGTCAGTGCCAACAAACTGAAAAGGACGCTGGAATCACTTTCAAACGCAAAAATATTGTTCATTGTTGCGTTCGAGACCAAGACCCAAGCAAAACTGATTTTTGATTCATTGTTGCATTCGAGACCAAGACCCAAGCAAAATTGATTTTCGAAGAAGAAAATATGTGGGCCTTCCCGAGTATATAATTTGCAGTTTTTGTGGCAAGACCAGCCATGTATTCAATGGGTGCTTGAGGAGATTAAATGACATCAACAAGAACATAAAAATTGCTAAATTAACATGCATCCGAAAGGATTTAATTGGTGACGCGATTCACAAGAAGGAACCCAAACGAGTTGCATTTTGATCTCTTATAGGCGTTACTGAGAGAACGCAACAATTGGTACTTGGATAGTGGATGTTCTTGTCATATGACGGAAAGTGAAAGCCAATTTCTCTCACTACAAGCCTACAAAGGTGACACCGTGACATTTGGCGATAATAAGAAAGGTGAAATAATCGCAATTGGAAAGATTGGTAAGTTATCGTCACAATGTGTCGAAAAATTGTTGTTTGTCAAAGGTTTGAAGCATAATCTTCTTAGCATATCTCAATTGTGTGATAATGGTAATATCGTTGAGTTTTGCACTAGTGAATGCCGTATACTTGATGAAAATACAAGGGAAGTTGTTTTAGAAGGAAAACGTGTTAGAGACGTTTACTTGACTAATCTTTGTGCATTGCCTCGTCAAACCTTACCTTGTATGATCGCTTTAAAGAACTACGCATAGCTTTGGCATAAAATATTGAGTCAAGTAAACGCTGGAACATTGAATAGCCTTAGGCGACTTGATCTAGTAAATGGCATTCCTAACATGAAATTTGATCTTAATTAATTATGTGAAGATTGTGCTCAAGGAAAATAAGTTCGATCCTCCCTCTAAATCATAATGATCTTTCAGTAATTCAAAACCTCTTGAAATTTTTCATATTAATTTTTGTGGTCCTATACGTATAGAAGTAGAGGTGGTAGTCGTTTCTTGTGTGTGATTGTTGACGATTTTTCACGATGTGTGGCTACTTTTCTTAAGTGGTAAAGATGGAGCGTTTGATAAAGTCTCAATTTGGTTGAAAAAGGTCGAAAACAAATTTGATAAAAAGCTCATTTAATTGAGATCCAGCCATGGAACCAATTTTTTAAAATTTATTATTCACTACTTTTTGTGATGAATGTGGTATTAGGTATAAATTTTCCGCGCGTGCTACACCTTAAATAACGCGGTTGTGGAGTGCATGAATCGCACTCTTAAAATATGGCTAGGACTATGCTCATTAGTAGTAAAGTGTCAAAAAGTTTTTGGGCCTAAGCCGTCAACACATCATACCACATCTATAACGGAGTTATGATTCGTAAGATGCTTAACAAAACTGCCTAGGAATCACTACGAGGAAGAAAGCCTAATATTTTCTATTTTAAATGTTTTGGAAGCAAATGTTATGTTCACAATATTAGAAATAATAATTTGGGTAATTTTGATGCTCGTAGTGTTGAGACTATTTTTGTTGGTTATTTGAATCGTAGTAAGGCTTATATTATAAAGTGTATAATAAACGAACTATGAAAAGGGACGAAAGTGTACATATAATTTTTTATAAGTCTAGTCTTTTTCATTCTAATGAATAGGAAGAGGAGGATCAAGATGAAGACTTTGAGCTTGGAATGATTCGACATGACATAAATGGTGTACACATCGAAGAAGAGCCCATATCACTATTGAATCCACTGTAAAATGGTGATCAGGCCAAAATTCAGGGGGAATCAATCCACTTACATCCCATAAATGAGGCTAGTACATCTAGGGGGAATGGGGAACCACTAGAACAAAATGAACAAATAGAAACAAACCCCTATTCAAACTTACAAAATGAGTTAGATGTCAATGTGGATTCCATTGTGACATCAGAACCAGATAATGCCTCAAGCTCTCAAATTGTACAAAGAAAGTGGAAACACCAATCATCCCATCCTCCTCAAATCTGACAAGTTATTTAAATTTGGGCATAAAGAAAAGAGCATCCCTTAATGATTTCTTTGCATTTCATACATTCGTCTCCCAAGTTGAACCGACAAATATCATCATGGCCCTCGAAGATGATAGTTGGGTGATAGAGATGCAAGAGGAACTTAATCAATTCAAAAGAAACGAGGTATGACATCTTGTCCCTAGACCATATGATTGTACCGTAATTGGTAGCAAATGGGTCTTTCGAAATAAGCTTGATGATTCCGGTAATATCGTAAGGAATAAAGCTAGACTAGTGGTGCAAGGATTTAAACAACAAGAAGGAATCGATTATAATGAAACCTTCGAGTCAGGAGCTAGGCTTGAAGCAATACGAATGTTAATAACTTTTGCGGCTCACAAAGGCATCACTCTTTTTCAAATGGATGTCAAAGCCGCTTTTTTAAATGGTTATTTAGAAGAGATCAAGGTCTTTGTTGAGTAACCACCGGGTTTTATGGATAGTGATTTTCCAAACCAAGTTTTTAAATTGGACAAAACACTTTATGGTTTAAAGCAAGCTCCAAGAGCTTGGTATAATCGCTTTTCAAAAAAAATTTCGAAAATGATTTTGTGCGTGGATCCGTCAGTAAGACACTGAAGTTACAGTGTAATGCACTGTTATTGTGCAGATTTAGGTCAATGAAATAATCTTTGGCGCTACTAATGAATTTCTTTACTTATACTTCTCAGAATTTATGAAATCTGAGTTTAAAATGAGTATGATGAGAGAACTTGACTTCTTCATTAGCCTACAAATTAATCAAACTCATGATGATGTGATGATTTATCAACAAAAGTACATAAAGGAGATGCTAAGTAAGTTCGGTATGGCTGATTCTAAACCATAATCAACCCCTCGTTTATCATCCATTAAGCTTGACAAAGACGAGAATGGTAAGAAAGTAGATGAAGCGATGTATCGAGGTATGATTGTTTCATTACTTTATTTAACCGCACGTCATCCGGATATTCTATTTAGCGTTTGTCTTTGTGTTCGTTTCCAAGCAAGTCCTAGATAATTGCATTTCATTGCCGTTAAAAGAATTCTTAGGTATTTGGTTGGAACCCAAAATTTGTATCTTTGGTATCTCTTACTTTGTCCTTTTGAACTTTTAGGATACTTGGATGCGGATTTTGCCGGAAGCATTGTTGATAGAAAGAGCACGTCCGAAATTACAACATTCTTTGGTCCACGCCTAATCTCGTGGAAATCAAAAAAAAATACCACCACTCTTTCCATCGCCGAAAGCGAGTACGTAAGTGCCGCATTGTGTTGCGCGCAAATTCTATGGGGTAGGCAACAATTAAAGGATTGTGGTATTATATTCAATTCAACTCCTAATTTATGCGATAATACAAGTTCAATTACTATTTCTAAGAACCCGATACAACACTCGAGTACTAAACACATTGACATTAGACATCACTTTTTACGTGATAATGTGGAAACAGGTCAAAACCGTCTTAATTTTGTAGAACCGAAAATCAGATGGACGACATTTTTAAAACCGCTTTAAAGAGAACAATTCGTAAAACTTCAATTGGAAATTGGTTTATTGGATTGTGCATAATTCTAATAGTAGACGATTTGACTTATATGATTGATTAATGTGGTTGATACATTTTAGTGTGTACATATGTGATTATGTGTGTTTTAATGACCATGTGTGAATATTGATTAACATGTATTACCCATTGTGTAATTGTGTAATATGCATGGAGCCAACAAAAAAAAACTCACTCAAACATCACATCACTATTTCTCCTTCCCTAGGCCAACCATCCCACTCAAGTCGTCCAACCCTTTTACACACTCAACCATAATATAACTTTTACTATTCATTCTTACAGACTCATTTACTACCGACAAAATTCAAATATATAATTATGCCTTCCTTATTTATATCCAAACTTTTCAAAAAAATTCATACAAAAACCGTCCAAAAACTACCATTCCCTTTACCTTCCATAACTCTCACTTTCACACTAGAAACCATGCCTCCAAAGAAAGTCCAACTCAAAACCGTTAAGCAAATCCGGATTTCATATCAACCGAAGCTTAAGTCTCCTCCCACACAAACACCAACCGAAACTTCAACCCCAAACCCCAGAAAACCGAGAGTCATATTACCCAAGAAATCTCAAATGCCAAGGAAAAACCAATGGCTATTTGTCCCAAAACCGCGGCCGAAGCAAGGAAATATTATAGTCGGATTATTCAGAAGAAATTCGAGTCCTATGCAACCAGGTCCGACAAACTGACAGTGGGTTCTACGAGTGTTGGTATAGGTGTAATTATCAAAGAGGTTGTAGAGGAGATTGAGATGGAAATAGAGCAAGATGATGAAGAAATTGGAGAGAAGGAACCGAGGAAGAAACGGAAAAGGGCGGAAAACAAAACCGAGAAGGGAGAAGATGAAAACGAGATTGTTGAGGAAGAAGTGGAAATTGAAAAAAGTGAGAATAAAAAAAATAAGAGTGACAAAATTGAGAGTGAAAAAAAAGTGTGTGGAAAAAGAAAAGAGTGATGAGGAAGTGATAGGAAAGCGGTTGAGAATAAGAAGAGGACAAGGAAAACCCGAGTTGATTGAGCAGCAAATCAAAGAGTTGAACGATCTTTTCGATGATGAAGAGTTATTCAAAGATGATGGAAAAACCGAGTCCAAAGAAAAAATCTATGAGAGAAAATGTGTGAAATTGGGGAAGCGAAAAATTGATGATGTTGATGGTGTCAAAATTTCGAGGGGTCCATTAATCAATTCCAAGGCCTTGTCTATTACTCGAAGTGTCGGGTGCCTAAAACCGTGATTGATGCTTGCAGGATAGTTATTCGGGAAAATTTTCAATCGGGACGTTGATATGACTTCGAATGGTATAATTCGTCTCCCGCTTTTAAATTCTTTAAAGATTCTATCTATGCTCAAAAATGGGAAAAACAAGTTTGCTTTTATTGTTGATTTTATTTAGCGGAATTGGTTCAATACTATGCCACGGTGAATGTCGATATGGCTAAAGGAAGATTGACCACTACTATAAACAACAAACCCTTGTGTCTCACCATTGATAGTGTAGGACGTTTGTTCGACCTCCCCACAAGCGGGTTGTCAACATTCCCTAAGAACGGGTGGCCGACAATAGATGGCATTACTTAGGGCTGAGCAAAACCGGTTATCCGCTCCGGTTTTTCAAACCAGAGCGGATAACCGGTTTTAAAAATCATTTTTTTGCAAAACCGGATCCGAACCGGATTTTTTTGGTTAACCGGTTTTTTAAAAATTTTAAAACCGAAACCGAAAACCGGTTTATCCGCACCGGTTTTCGTAACCGGTTTTTCAACTTTTTAGGTAATAACCCTATTTCAGTTCAATTTCTTTATTGATTTGCTGACTTACTTTTTTAGTGATTTATGAAAACTTGAAAAATGAAATGGGGATTTGAGATTTTGTTGTTTGCACCAACTGTTTGCTTAAAAAATTGAGTATTTTTTTTCTAAAAAAAACAAACCGGTTCATAAACCGGTACCCGGTTTGAATTTTCTATGAACCCAATCCGCTCCGGTTTTTCATTAAAAAATCCGGTTCGGTTAACCGAACCGAAAACAAACCGAAAATCCGGAGTCCATTTTTCGGTTTTCGGTTAAAAAATTTGGTTCGTACTTTTTTGCTTAGCCCTAGCATTACCTGCTTGACCATCACAAAATTCTTGCAACCCCAAGCCACCTGCACAACAACCCTCTTGGCTAGTGATCTTAAGGTACAACACAAATTCTTTTTCAATCTTATTTAGTGTACCTTGCTCCCTTGCAACGATAGCCGTGGACATTGTTCCATTTTGGACATGTGGTTGTTATACCATCTTGCTAACCATCTACCCATTTACCTACCCACCCTTATGTTCTTTCACATTAGCCATTTGTCAAAGTTGATCAAAGCCGGTAAGCTTGAGAGTACCACAGTTCTAGTATATGGTATGTGGATATCCTATATATTTAAAATGCTTGATTTTGTTGAATCCACAAGCTTCGGTGTTAACAATTTGTGTGATTTGGGTATGTTGTCAAGGATGTGTTTGCAAATTAAGAATGCGAAACTTGTATCAAAAAGGGTCGGTAAAGGTAGGCTACCATTTTCATCAACCGGGGCTTCTATTTCATTGAAGTCGGTTACAAGAGAGCTTAAGAAGCTCTAGAATTTGAGAAATGTTCTCCTTAGTGAGATGGTGGGTCTTCGTAAAGAGGTAACTGAACTTTGGTTGGAGAATACGGTGTTGAAGACTATTCTTACCGATCTTACAAAGCCGGGGAAATCCGTTGATGGAGACGATGATGAAGAGGACGATGACATGTCCTATGCCTCTCGGCTCCACCCTCTTTTATCCTATCTTTTTCCCTATCTTAACCAAGCCTTATATTATTTTGCCCATAGCTTGATGCTATTATGCTTGTGTTACATGAACTTGGTAGTATTTCTTGTTAGTTTCTTAAACTAGTGGTTTGTAAACCAACTATTTCACTTTGTTGCATTAGCTTGTTATTCTTCCTACTTGATGATGTCAAGAGGAGGAAGTTGTTAAAATTGTGTGCATGTGTGAGTCAATAACTCTTAGACTTGCATACATTGTAAATATGTTAGCTTAGCGATTTGAAAATGATACTTAGGTTAATCATAGACTTGCCCGAAGTACCTTGATCATGTATGCATCATGTTTAATCTTGCTTAGACTTGTTAAAAACAGTGACCTTGGAATAAGGGGAAATGACACATTCAATTTTATTTGTCTTGCTATCATCAAATGGGGAAATTGTTGATACCATTTCTAGATTAGTTTTAGTTGATGATGCCTTAAGACAAATTAATCTCGTTTTTTTATATAATGTGTGCCTCGTAAGTTTTAATCTTATATGATGGATGCTCCATTTGCTAATCAAGTAGTCCAAGAACGATCAAGATGAAGATTGTCATAGTTGTATGTCATGGTGTTGTATTGAGATCTTTAAACTTGTATAAATGCAAAGTACTTCAAATTTCACAGTGCATTCCACTATGATTTCTGACCCGGCGTATTTGAAATAAAAATATGAAAATATTTAAACTCTTTCTAATGCTTTGAAAAACGTCGAAGGAATTTGATCTTTCCAACAAAACTAATTTGAACAAGTTTTACGTGAAGAAAATTGTGTCTTGCAAAAGAGTCATCTTGTTGGAAAAGATTTACTATAAATGAGTTATTTAATTTTTCTATATTTGTCAAATTTATGGTCCCCATAAACTCCACCAAATTAGCTTGTTTCTTGATGAAAACTCTAATTCATTTGTGTAAAATGCAATGTAACACCCGCAAATGTACCATATTTGTAATTTAAAAATATTATACGGATACTTTTCAGCGAAATTTAGTTTTAGTTTAGAATTAAATTTTCCGTGTCTAATTTGGAATTTCCGAGTTCGTATTTGGATTTTTCGTGAGAATTCAAGTGAATCAAGTCTTAAGCCGTCTTTGACTTTTGTTGACTTTTTCCCTTATACATCTCATACTCCCTCCTAACCCTAACCTAACTCACACAACTCAACATTTCTTCTTCCTTAAGAAACCCCATCAAAACCTTGCCTCCATTTTTATCCAAGCTTAGATTCGTCATATCTCGCTCAATTCTCGCTCAAATTCACGTAAGTTCGTCTTATTCCTTCTCTCTCATCTTCCTCTATCCGTATTGGTAATAAAATTACCGTCTTTCTCGCTTTTCAATTTATCCGTCTTTCTCAAAGGTGAATTACATTCATCTTTTGTCGTCTTTGTTTAGGTGGAGACTTTCTAGACCCCGACAAAGATTACTATCTAGTGGAGGAAGGCTTAGAAATCGTTTAAAGACGCATAAAGGTAACGGTGAAGGGTTACTCGATATCATTTACGTGTTTTACGTGTTTTCTATGCTAGGAATCATATTTAGAATATGATTAGTGAGTTTAGTAATTGTGTTGATGATGGTATATATTGTTTGTTGAGAGTTTATATGAGAACCTATGCTTTATGTTGATAATCGATAATTGATAAATGTTGATCCTTAGTTGAAATGGTGATTTTCGTGCAATATGGACCCCAGCCGGTCGACCGGCAGCCGGTCAGACCACTAGCTGGGGCAGTGGCTGTATTTTTATTGTGTTACGTAATGTTTGATGCATGAAGATGGTCTCAGCCGGCCGACCGGCAGCCGGTCAGCCGACCGGCTGAGACACCTCCCTTTTCCTCCTTGTTTTTCCAATGTTCCTTTGGTCCCAGCCGGGTAGCCGGCAGCCGGTCCCCTTGACCGGCTGGGACACTCTGTTATTTCAAGTTGGTTTTCGTATGATGGTTGGCCTTAGCCGGGTGGCCGGCAGCCGGGCCACCTGACCGGCTGGCACCTGCTGGTCTTTGTTTGTATTTCTTGTTTACGATTTCATTTATAATAATTCCGATCGTTCGCTTATCGTATAATTTTACGTAGTGACTTATAATATTAATGTTTTGAATATATGATATTTCTTTCGCTTGTATCACATGTTTTGTGACGATTTTTGGTATGTTCCACTTTGAGTCGGTTTTTACAAATGATACGGTTTGAGCACTATTTTGTCTTGTGCTTTGTACTCTCATTCCCTTGGCTACCTCCACGTTCGTAAGGCTGGAATGTCGGAACGGGAGGTATCCTACTGCTTAATTGCATGTGTTAGTGGGCATACGACGACGTTGTTGGGAGTTGAACGCTATTGCGTTGATCGACCCGGCCGTCAAATGTTGTATACTTGCGAGGTGGTGTTATTTGCATGTAGCGTACCGCTGGTTATGAGGCTTGAGCTGTTTTTCCGCCTCTTTCGTGAAGGTTGACCGAATTTGGGGTACTCGGGCTCTATGATTGACCGAGTTGGGATGCGAATGTATCGCAAGTCGAATCGGGGAGGGAAAAAATGTGATTCCGAGAGTCTGGCCGATTTGGGTAGGACGTATGATTATCGGTCGTGCTACAGGAGGAATTAGTCTAACATTATACGGAAATGTGTCGTGTTGCTGTTCAGGGGAAAGTTCGCGTGGATGCCTTTTAATCAACTGCATGGTAGCCCACGGGTGGCTAGTGCGTTTCATTTACGTGAGAGATGTCGTCTTGGTGTTCATGTGTTTGATGCGTGATTCTACATGATTGTTTGTTATCATTGGTCATCGCATGACTTGGCATGGTTGTTTTGTCGAGTCTCAATCTTATCAAACTTATACCGCTAACGGTGAGATGTAAGCCCTAGTGAGCGTATTCGGTTGCCTAAGAGTGTCTTCCCCGAGTCTTTGTATAACATGATGGATTCGGATTTGTATTCCATATGCTCTTATCTTTAATTATCGAATTGCCTATTTATCCTTATCGTATTTCACATGTATATCTATATATGCATGCATCTACTTTTGTATTTCCTTTTATGTACGTTTAATGTGATATGGCTGGGAGAACCCGGAGTTACTTCCCACTGACTGTGGCATTCATGTTTTTCATGGATGAACAGGTTGCTTGATTTGGATGGCTTTTTGCTTGTGGTATTTTGGGTTCGGGTGTGAGCTAGCGGGCGTGGTCCCTGGATTGAAACACCTCTAGGCGTTTTTAGCTAGTTGCTAATAACTTCATTGTTGGATAACATTTTGAGAGACTTTGTCTCTTTGTTGTATTTCATACCTTAGTTTGTAAAATTTGACACTCCTCGTATTTTCTATCTTGCATGTATAAAGGTTTTTAAAATACCGTATTTTCCGCTAATTAAATCACATGCTTGTATGTTTTATTTCCGCATTCGCGAGGGTTGTCACAGTTGGTATCAGAGCTTTATCGCTCCCGACGCACACACGTGAACCCTACACTTAAATTACTTGACCTTGAAATAATAAATGAGAGATGGGTAGACTTAAGGACCTAAGGTGGTAGTCTTTGGTGTATTTGATGTTTGTTAGGTTCTAACTTGTTTGTTGATTGTGTTGAGTGATGTTATGTTTGTTGTATCTACCGTCTTGAGGAGGATCATGCGTTACCTAGAAGAGGTATCCTCTACCGAAGATTGAAGATTGACAAGCCTATTTGAAGTATATTTCTTCCTTATCGATGATTTCTCTCGTCCTTAATGTATCATGCTCTTCCTCCTATCTAGGGGCTTCTTTCTCTTCCATTTTGTTTGCCTCTTGGAAATTACTCTTGATAGTTCCTCCATCTTACCATTGGTATCCTTACCTTCCTCTTGTAACATTTTTGTGAACACCATACCCTTTTGTTTGTGGCATATTATACTTGGTCGGAAGAATTTTGAACTTTGTGGAATATTAGTGTTTGTTAGAATGAATTTGTGATTTGAGGAAATGGTGTAGATCTAATTTCACCCTATAGTGGTGAGAGTTGGTATCCTTGAGGAAAGTGTGGTAAGGTATGTTTAATAATTTTAATGTATTAATGCTTGCCATGACTTATGTGTAAGTAGTTCATGATATTCGATGGTATAAGGTTGAATGAGTTGGTTATGACTTCTTAACTCATTAGTAATTTAGTCTTTTGGACTTAGAAGTTTAGTATTGTTTTGAAGACCATGCATATGATAGGTCTAATTGGTGTAAATAAGAAGTTTTGAATGATATCTTGAGGTGCGAAATGCTTTTGAGGTTAAGTGACGTCTTGTGGTTTCCTATTGTGTGTTTGTGAGTATAGGCTTGGTGGAAAAGCATTTGGCTATAGTTCTTGGATTTAAAGATATGATCTTATCTTATGGTATCGGAGACTCGTTTGAAGTAGTAAGGTTTCGTTGTAAGTTGAACCATATTACTTGAGGATTATGATGTGAGTTATGATGGAAATACCTTGGGACGTTAATGATGATGTTTGACTTGAGGTTGTACTTTGATAATAATGAACTCGTGGGCTATAGACTCGAAAATGACCGAGTATAAGAGAGTATTTGTTAGTCCTTCAGTTAAAGAAACCTTTGAGGTTGTGTTGAATATTTGAGCTAAAGGAATGTTATTATACTTGAGTTGCAATTCCGCATTTGGGATTCCGTGAGATATGAAAGGATGGATGAATTGGGTTGTAGTCGATTTATCAAATCTAGGTGTACCTTACTTTGATGATTGTACGTGGTATGATGGTCCCTTGTAAGAGGCCTTTGTAAAGGAATAATTAAGTTGTTTTACTATCGCCTTAAGTTTGAAAGGAAAATTTTGTGGATTAAACCTTAAACCATTACCCGTGCCATTGTCCCTTTTCATTTCCATTCTTGAATGTTTTTGTCAAGATTGATCTTTAAGAAATCGCATGCTTGTATCTTATTTCTTACTCGGATATATTCATACCTCTACTATCTGCTTTGTCTCTTTACTTGACCTCGTTATTTTCAGCGCTCCTCCCTTGTAATCTCATGCCTTATTTATTCTTGTGTTCTCCTTGAGATTCCTTATCGTTTCCTATCTCGTTGCTCCTGCATCTTTTCTCTAATGGATTGGGTATTCCATTTGTAAGGCTCAGAGAATAAGTGTAATGTATTTTGGAATTCTTAGGTTAGAATATGTGTTTTTGGATTGAGCAAATTTCAGGTTGTATTTGATCATGGAAAATAGGACTTAAGCTGGAGGATGAATCCTAATAGTGATAATACATCTTCTCCTAGTAGTTTTGGATTTGGAGCTTGGTACTCTAGTGTTATTTTGAGAATTTAGTTAATCATGATAATAGTTCGTTGTTGTTGGGTACTATAACGGTTACTTGGTATGTCATTTGGGAATTAGATGTCTCTAATTGGTGGATTCTAAAAGAGACTTTGCTTTAGGGAAATTGAGCCGGTACCCAAAGTTTGAGGAGTATTGTCATAAATGAAAATCGATTCATTTTGAGTTTTAGATGAATTAGATGATTTGAATGGTTGTCTGATTGCCAAGTGATTGATCATTTGTGGTTTGGAATTAGTAATTCTCTTTTATTCTTAAGGAATCATAGTTTGAGATTGAGAAATGTTCGTTGCAAGCTTTGGATAGTGAGTGCTCAGTTGTTATGGATTATAGAGTTAGAATGGTGAACCCATTTATCTTGAGGATTAGTAACCACCATAGTTTGCTAATGTGACTATTTATATTTGAGGCTTCGAGCGTAGTAATGATCGAATTAAGGATGTTATGGCGTATTAAAGAATTATTATAATCGATGATGGATTGTGGATTTTTCCTTGTCGTGAGTTATGGGATGAGGCTAGTTGGATCTTAGATAATTATGTTTTGTTGCGTGGATTGTGTTTTGACTTTCGAGGATGAGAAAGTTCATTGTAAATTTAGGATAATGAGTTTGAAGTAAATTGGATTAAAGGATTTCATGGTAAGTCTCTTTACCTTGTGGTTGTTAGCAATCATGTTTCCCTAGATAAATATTTTGTTGGTGGTTTCTAGTAAGAGTTTTGATGAAACTAAGAAGATTAGAGTGCGTAATAAATCTTTCATGTGGATTGTTAGTTGTGGAGTCTACCGTGCCGATGGACTTTAGTGGATACAAAATGGATCTGAATAATTAGGTTATTGGCTTGAAATCTCGTGATTATGGAATATTTTTGTAGGAATTCTGATGATTGAAAATGATGAGTTGCAAATTGGGTAAATTGCCTTCTCTTGAGGATTTGGTTTATTAGTGGAGTTAGTGATGTCGAATTCTTGTAGATCTTCCTGCTGACTTTATCTTGATCTTCCTATCCCAAAGAGTTCGATTTGTTTCGTTTCTGCGTGTTTTGTATATATTTTGTTACCTGAATTGTGTGTGAATTGTGCGAGTCGCTCTATGTACGTGTAATGTCTTGTTATTTGATTTTATCTTTGATAAAACTTTCAAATTTCCATATTATATTTCTAGTTTAACGTTTCAAAGAAGTCTAAAGATGGTTTGTGTACCCTCTTTTTGGAGAAAATAGATTTCTTTCCCTTTTATATTTGGATTTTGTGTTTGGTTGGATGTTTGGACTTGTTATTGGAGACGTCTGGTGACTAGTCCTGCACTTACTAACACTTGTTTGATTTTCGATTTCACTATTTCGACTTTGATTTGATCTGGGTAATTAGAGTTCTCGTTCGCGACGGGCACTCTTGAGATCCGTAAGTAAAGTTTCACACTTATGAAAATTCTCCTTAAACCGTTTTCGAGAAGAACCTCGTTTCATAAATGTTTCCCTTGTAAAAGCTTTCTTGTTAATTTTTAAAACCGATTCTTGTCTTTGATACTTTTGTTTTCTACTCTCAAGTTTCGAGGACGAAACTTTTTAAAAGGTGGGGTGATTGTAACACCCGCAAATGTACCCTATTTTAAATAGTAAAAATATTTTTACGGATACTTTTCAGCGAATTTTAGTTTTAATTTGGAATTTAATTTTCCGAGTCGAATTTAGAATTTCCGAGTTCGGATTTAGATTTTACGCGAGATTTCATGAGAATCCCGTCTTAAGTCGTCTTTGACTTTTTGTTGACTTTTACACTAACACATCTCATACTCCCTCATAACCTATTTTCATTCCTCACAACTCAAACACTTCCTTCTTCTCTAAGAAACCCAAAACCCCATCAAAACCTAGCTTCCATAATCATCCAATCTTAGAATCGTCATAACTCGCTCATTTCTCGCTCAAATTCACGTAAGTTCGTCTTATTCTTCCCCTCTTATCTTCCTCTATCCGTATTGGTAATAAAATTACCGTCTTTCTCAACTTTTAAATTATCCGTCTTTCTCAAGGTGAATTATATTCATCTTTTGTTATCTAATTGTAGGTGGAGACTTTCTAGAAATCGATTAAAGACGAAAAAAGGTAACGGTGAAGGGTTATTCGATATCATTTACGTGTTTTAATGTGTTTTCTATGTTAGTAATCGTATTTGGAATAGGATTAGTATTCATAGAACTTGTGTTGTTGATGATGAGTGTTGTTTGTTGATGATTGTTGATGATAATTAATGATTATTGATAGTTGGTAGTAGTTGTTTATGATAATTGAAAATGGATGATAGAAGACTTGTTGTTCTCGGGTGAATGGGTTCCCAGCCGGGTACCCGGCCGCCGGTCCAACTGACCGGCTGGGACTCACTGCACCGACCCTTTTTCGTAGAATGATCATATCTCCTTCGTTACTTGCTTTTTTGGGCTTGTGACCTATCGTTGGAACCGTAAGAGGATAAGCTATCACCTCAACTTAGAATTTCTGCATTTGCATATCTAAAACTCTAGTTATGACAGTTTGAAGTGGACCCTTGTTTAGTTAGTTTCCAAACTTGCTTTTTGTGTGTAGAGGTGCTCCTGGCCGGGTGCCCGGCCGCCGGCCCCCAGACCGGCCTGGAACACGCTGCTCTTTCCTTTGTGATTTTTGGTTTTGGCATGATGCGCGAGCTGGGGTACCGGCCGCCGGTCCTCTGACCGGCCGGCAACGCGGCTGTGTTTTATTTCTTATAATTTTCTAAATTCGTAATTTGTAATAGTTCGCATGGTTCGTTTATCGTATAATTTTACGTAGTGACTTATAATATTAATGTTTTGAATATATTATATTTCATTCGCTTGTATCACATGTTTTGTGACGGTTTTTGGTATGTCCCACTTTGAGTCGGTTTTTACAAAAGATACGGTTTGAGCACTATTTTGTTATGTGCTTTGTACTCTCATTCCCTTGGCTACCTCCACGTTCGTAAGGCTAGAATGTCGGAATGGGGATGTATCCTACTGCTTAATTGCATGTGTAAGTGGGCATACGATGACGTTGTTGGGAGGTGAACGCTTTGCGTTGATCGACCCGGCCGTCAAATGTTGTGTACTTGCGAGGTGGTGTTATTTGCATGTAGCGTACCGCTTGTTATGAGGGTTGTGCTCTTTTGTGCCTCTTTCGTGAATGTCGACCGAATATGGGTTACTCGGCGTCTATGATTGACCGAGTGTTGGATGTGGAACGTCTTACCACATGTCGAATCGGAACACGTCTTATTCCGAGAGTCTGGCCAGGTTTAGACTAGGACCGTATTATTATCGTCGTCCTACCAGGAATAAATTAGTGTACATATACGAAATGTAATCGTGTATGCATTCAGGGAAACGTCTTATACCGTGGATGCCTTTTAATCATACTTGCCATGTACACGGTGCTAGTGCGTTTCATTTACCGTGAAAGATGTCGTCAATGTATTGGTATGTTTGGATGGATGATTACATGATTGATTATTCGTGATCATTGGATGACTTGGCATGGTTTGTTTGTCGAGTCTCAATCTTATCAAACTTATGCCGCTAACGGTGAGATGAAAGCCCTAGTGAGTGTATATGGTTGCCTAAGAGTGTCTTGCCCGAGTCTATCTATAGCATGATGGTTACGGATTTGTACTTCATGTAGCGATATCTTTACATATTGAATTGCCTATTTATCCTTTCTCGTACTTCATATGTATATCTATATATGCATGCTTCTACTTTTGTATTTCCGTTTATGTACGTTTAATGTGATATGGCTGGGAGAACCAAAAGTTACTCCCCACTGACTGGGGCGTTCATGTTTTTCATGGATGAACAGGTTGCTTGATTGGATGGCTTTTTGCTTGTGGTATTTTGGGTTCGGGTGTGAGCTAGCGGGCGTTGTCCCTGGATGAAACACCTCTAGACGTTCATTAGCTAGATGCTAAATAACTGTCTTTTGTTAACTTTTTGATACACTACGTCTCTTGTAGTATTTTATATTTGGTTTGTAATTATTGACATTCCTCGTATTTCTATCTTGCATGTATAAAAGTTTTAAAAACACCGTATTTCCGCTAATTAAATCACATGCTTGTATGTTTTATTTCCGCATTCGCGAGGGTTGTCACACCAAGTCATGCAATGATCACAAATAATCCATCATATTATCATCCAATCAAACATACAATACGTTGACAACATCTCTCACGGTAAATGCCACGCACTAGCACCATGTACAAACTGTATGATTAAAATCGCATCCACGGGATAAACATGTCCCTGAACGCATACACGATTCAATTCATTTCGTATATGTAGACTAATTTCCTTCCGGTAGAACGACGATATAAATACCCGATCCTAGTCTAAATCTGGCCAGACTCCCGAAATCACATTTTCCGGTTCGACATGCGATAAACATTTCGCATCCAAGACTCGGTCAATCATAGAAGCCGAGTACCCCAAATTCGGTCGACATTCACGAAAGAGGCGGAAAAGAGCACAAGCATCATACAAGCGGTACGCTACATGCAGTTGACACCACCTCGCAAGTATACAACATTTGACGGCCTGGTTGATCAACGCAAAGCGTTCGCCTCCCAACAACGTCGTCATATGCCCACTAACACATGCAATTAAGCAGTAAGGATACATCCCCGTTCCGACATTCCAGCCTTACGAACGTGGAGGTAGCCAAGGGAATGAGAGTACAAAGCACCAACAAAATAGTGCTCAAACCGTAACATTTGTAAAAACCGACTCAAAGTGGGACATATCAAAAACCGTCACAAAACATGCGATACAAGCGAATGAAATATCATATATTCGAAACATTAATATTTACAGTCATTACGTAAATTTATACGATAAACGAACCATGCGAACTATTATAAAATAAGAATTTTAGAAATTATAAGAGAATAAGTCCAGCAGGTTGCCAGCCGGTCAGGGGACCGGCGGCTGGGCACCCGGCTGGCGCCTTATGCCTTAACTCAAAATACTCAAAAATGCAGCGTGTTCCCAGTCGGTCAGGGGACCGGCGGCCGGGCACCCGGCTGGGTGCACCACAATACAAAATGCAATGTTCAGTTTTGATGTGTCCCCAGCCGGTGGGCAGACCGGCGGCCGGTCACCCGGCTGGGAACCCCAGTTCACCCGAGAGCCATCATACAAGTTCAACCCATTTTCAATTTTCATAATTTACTTCTATCAACTATCGACAATCAATAATCATCATCAACAATCATCAACTAACAACAATCATCATCAATAACTCCATTCCTAAGCTTACAAATCATATTCTAAATACGATTTCTAACATAGAAAACACGTAAAACACGTAAATGATATCGAGTAACCCTTCACCGTTACCTTTTCGCTCTTCACTCCGCGTCAATGTCCTCTTCAATCAAGAAGTAGTCTTTGTCGGGATCTTGGAGGTCACCACCTACAAATAGATAATAAAAGATGAATATAATTCACCTTGAGAAAGACGGATAATTTGAAAAGCGAGGAAGAAGGTAATTTTATTACCAAAACGGATAGAGGACGATGAGAGGGAAAAAATGAGACGAACCTAGGTGAATTTGAGCGGGAATTGAATGAGTTGAGACGATTCTAAGCTTGGAAGAATTATGGAAACTAGGTTTTGGGGTTTCTTGGTGAGGAAGAAGGTGTTTGAGTTGTGAGGAAGTTAGGGTTATGAGGGAGTAAGGAAGGAGTAAGTGGAAAAAGTCAAGGAAAAGTCAATGACGTCTTAAGACGTAATTCACTTGAAATCTCGCGTAAAATCCAAATACGAACTCAAAAATTCTAAATTCGACACGGGAAATTTAATTTACGACTAAAACTAAATTTCGCTGAAAAGTATCCGTAAATTTTTTTACTATAAAATAAGGTACATTTGCGGGTGTTACAATCACCCCACCTTTTAAAAAGTTTCGCCCTCGAAACTTGAGCGAAAGAAAGATACCTTAATCGAATAGGCTTGGATATTTACTACGCATAGAAGCTTCCGTTTCCCAAGTCTCTTCTTCATCATTGGCACATCTCCACAAGATTTTCACTAAAGGAACCACCTTACTTCTCAACTTCTTATCCTTGCTATCTAGGATGCGAATCGGCTTCTCTTCAAAGGACAAATTCGGTTCAAGCTCGGGCATTTCAACTTGAAAGACATGGCTTGGATCACTAACATACTTTCTCAATTGAGAAACATGGAAAACATCATGAACCTTAGCCAAATTCGGGGGCAAATCCAACTTGTAAGCAACGGCACCAATCCTTTTCACAATATCAAAGGGTCCAATGTATTTCGGGCTCAATTTACCCTTAACACCAAACCGTTTAACACCCTTCATTGGAGATACTTTCAAGAACACTTTATCTCCAACCTCAAATTCTAACGGCCTTCTTCGGATATCGGCATAAGATTTTTGTCGATCTTGAGCGGCCTTCATTCTATCACGAATGACCTTTACATGATCAATGGTCTCAACAAGAACATCGGGGCCTAAGTCACGAGCATCACTCAATTGATTCCAACATATAGGACTCCGACATTTCCTTCCATAAAGAGCTTCATAAGGAACCATCTTGATCGATGCATGATAACTGTTGTTGTAAGAAAACTCCACCAACGGTAGACTCTTTTCCCAACTAGATTGGAAGTCGAGTGCACAAGCCCTAAGCAAGTCTTCTAAAGTCTGAATAGTCCTCTCGGTCTGACCATCGGTAGCGGCATGAAATGTGGTACTCATCAACAATTTACTACCCATGGCTTCTTGTAAAGCCTTCCAAAATCTCGAACAGAATCTCGGATCTCGGTCGGATATAATCTCCTTGGGAACACCATGGTATCTAATAATCTCATCAACATAGGCTTTCGCTAAACGATCTAAACTCCAAGTTTCTTTGATCGGAATAAATCTAGCACACTTGGTGAAACGATCAACAACAACCCAAACGGCATCTTTACTTCCAACGGTCCTTGGGAAAGCCATGACAAAATCCATAGAAATAGATTCCCACTTCCATAGCGGAATATCCAAAGGTTGTAGCAATCCACCGGGCCTCTTGTGTTCAATTTTCACTTGTTGGCAAGTAAGACATCTTCCAACATAAGACACAACATCACCCTTTAGATTCGGCCACCAAAACTGTAACTTCAAGTCCTTGTACATCTTATCACCTCCGGGGTGAATGGAATAAGGGGAAAGGTGAGCTTCATCAAGAACTCGCTTTCTCAAATCAAGAGCATTAGGAACAAATAAACGGCCATGGAATCGAAGAACACCTTTATCATCAAACTTGAAATCTTTAGCTTTTCCTTCAAGAAGTTTGGCTTGAATAGACTTGTAGGTAAGATCATCAACTTGGTTTTCGCGGATCTCACGGAGGAAAACAGGTTCGGCAGTCATAGCACCAACATAATCAAATCCACGATCCACAATTTCTAACTTCAACTTTCGAAACTCAATACAAAGATCAACGGGCAATACCGACATAGCATTCAAGGAATGAGAAGATTTCCTACTAAGAGCATCGGCAACAACATTAGCCTTCCCTTCATGTACAACAACTCAAAATCATAATCATTCACCAATTCCAACCATCTTTTTTGTCTCATATTCAACTCTTTTTGAGTAAATATGTAGTTCAAACTCTTGTGATCGGTGAATATACGACAATGAAAACCAATAAGATAGTGTCGCCACACTTTCAAAGCATGAACCATGGCGGCCAATTCCAAATCATGAGTAGGATAGTTCACTTCATGAACTCTCAACTGTCTTGAAGCATAGGCCACCACTTTCCTACTTTGCATAAGAACACAACCCAAACCCATCTTGGAAGCATCACAATAGACATCAAAGTCTACACCATCTTCAGGCAAAGTCAACACCGGAGCGGTAGTTAACCTCTTCTTTAACTCTTGAAAAGCGGCTTCACAAGCTTCATTCCATAGAAACTTGGTTTCCTTCTTCAACAACTGGGTCATCGGTCTAGCACGCTTAGAGAAATCCTTGACAAATCTTTGGTAATAACCAGCTAAACCAAGAAAACTTCGAATTTCTCTAATATCGGTCGGACTCTTCCAATCAACCACAGCTTCAAACTTCGAAGGATCCACCATTACACCTTCTTTAGAAATCACATGCCCAAGAAAGGACACTTTAGGTAACCAAAATTCACACTTGGAGAATTTAGCAAACCACTTTTGACGACGAAGAACACTCAAAAGAGTCCTTAGATGAATAACATGCTCTTCTTCGCACTTGGAGAAAATAAGGATATCGTCAATGAACACCACCACACACTTGTCAAGATACTGACTAAAAGTGCGGTTCATTTGATCCATAAAAATAGCGGGAGCATTCGTCAATCCAAATGGCATCACCTTGAACTCATAATGACCATACCTTGTACTAAAAGCGGTCTTCGGAATATCAACATCACGAACGGGAATTTGGTGATAACCGGATCTCAAATCAATCTTAGAAAAAGTAGAAGCAACCTTTAGTTGATCAAACAAATCCTCAATTCTTGGCAAAGGATACCTATTCTTGATTGTAATCCGATTCAACTCACGGTAATCAATACAAAGCCTCATAGAACCATCTTTCTTCTTCACAAAAAGAACGGGAGCACCCCAAGGCAAGGCACTTGGTCGAATAAAACCCTTCTCAATCATATCATCAAGTTGCTTCCTTAACTCTTTCAACTCAGTTGGAGCCATACGGTAAGGAGCTTTGGCTATGGGTCCGGAACCAGGTACAAGATCAACAGAAAACTCAACATCACGCTCGGGAGGAATCCCGGGCAAGTCATCAGGAAATACATCAACAAACTCACGAACAATAGGCACATCTTCAATATTTGGCAAAGAGGTAGTAGTAGAGGTCAAAATACACAAGTATGCTTGGTGACCCTTTCTCACCATACTTAGCAATTTCATAGCGGAAATCAAAGACACACCTTTTCGGGGATGAGATCCCTTATAGGTTATTCTAACTCCTAAAGGACTCTTTAAATAAATCTTTTGATCTCGACACTCAAACCTAGCATGGTACAATGCTAACCAAACAATACCTAGGATTATATCGAACTCTCCTAGAGGAAACTTAAGGAGATTAGCGGGAAAGATAGAACCCGCAATAGATATTGGGACATTAGGATAAAGAGTAGAACAAGAGATAATATCTCCGGATGGTAAGGATATGGGAGTATCCTCACTAGATGTAGGCTCGATAGATTATTTATTAGCATAAGTCGAAGACACAAAGGACATTGAAGCACCGGTATAAAAAAGAATAAGACACGGTTGCTCTAAGATTAAGAACATACCCGTAATTATCTCCGGATGAGCATCGGCTTCGGCACGGCTCATAACAAAGATAGAACCCTTAGGTTTAGCAATTGGAGGGGGCAACTTTTGATCGGGGCAATCATCATAACGGTGACCCGTCTTTTGGCAAAAGAAGCAAACATAGGGTCGGTTGAAACATGCCACACCGGGGTGGTGTGGAAGTCTACAACGGTTGCAAAAGCGACCTTGAGCTTGAGCTTGAGTTGCATAAGGCCTATGAGCCACATTAGAAGTAGCTCGGGGAATGAAAGAAGCGAGAGCTCTTGCATTTGCATTTGGGGGAGGATTGAATCTTCTCTTGTTGGCTTAAGAGTTAGAGGAAGACGGAATAAACGGTCTCTTCCCATAGACATTTGGCCTAGGAGTGAAAGAAGGAGAGGGATTATTCATCATAGCTTCATCCCTAATGGCCTTCATAGAATTCTCGGCCCACTAAGCATCGTCATATAAATCCCCAAAGGAAGTAGTATTCCTCCTCACTTTACTTTGAAGTACATCACTCAGCTTGTTGCGGTAGTAGAAAGCTCGGTCCTCGTCATCTCTGATAAGCCTCGAAGCAAAATGAGCAAGCTTATTGAACTCCGTAGTGAAGTCTTGTGCCGACAAGTTACCTTGCTTAAAGTCAGTAAACTCTTTGAGCCTTTGTTGCTTAAGCTCCTTAGGATAGAATCGACCTTCCACTAGAGCTTTAAAACAAGCCCAGTTGAAATCATCTTCAAGAGTAGCGGTGGCACTAGTAATAGCCCACCAATTATCTGCTTCCCTTACAAGGAAGTGCTTTGCGATCCTCACCTTGTCCTCTTCACGGACTTGGTATAGATCAAACTGCTTCTCCATCACTCGGAACCATTCCGATAGCTCGGTAGGGTCCGGCTCTCCACCGTAAGGTATAATCTTACTCCTAGGTAATTGACCTGCCACCCAAGCGTAGCCTCCTTGGTG
Source organism: Heliosperma pusillum (assembly GCA_022085475.1). Classification (NCBI taxonomy): domain Eukaryota; kingdom Viridiplantae; phylum Streptophyta; class Magnoliopsida; order Caryophyllales; family Caryophyllaceae; genus Heliosperma; species Heliosperma pusillum. Next base: position 69,570 of record JAIUZE010074294.1, on the reverse strand, counting down.
GTTATCTTCTCTACGAGGGAGAACTTGGTTGGCTTGAGCTAAAGCCGCATCTTGTTGATTCTTCAACATTTGCGTAAGAGCTTCCAACATAACGTTCTCTACTAGTCGAGGTCTAACCATCTTCATAAGAAACAAAAAAAAATTAAGTTACTCCTATCAATTAGCATAAACAAATAGACTACCAAATAAACTCCTTAACTTCTACCCATCTCTCATTTATTATTTCAAGGTCAAGTAGTTTAGGTTTAGGGTTCACGTGTGTGCGTCGGGAGCGATAAAGCTCTGATACCAACTGTGGCAACCCTCGCGAATGCGGAAAATAAAACATACAAGCATGTGATTTAATTAGCGGAAATACGATGTTTTTAAAACATTTTTACATGCAAATAGAAAATACGAGGAGTGTCAATTATTACAAACTAAAGTATGAAATGCATCAAAGAGACGAAGTCTCTCAAAATGTTATCCAACGACAAGGTTATTAGCAACTAGCTAAAATCGTCTAGAGGTGTTTCAATCCAGGGACAACGCCCGGTAGCTCACACCTGAACCCAAAATACCAAGCAAAAAGCCATCCATGCAAGCAACCTGTTCATCCGTGAAAAACATGAATGCCACACTCAGTGGGGAGTAACTCCGGGTTCTCCCAGCCATATCACATTAAACGTACATAAAAGGAAATACAAAAGTCGAAGCATGCATATATAGACATACATGTGAAATACGATAAGAATAGATAGGCAATTCAATATATCATGCATATATAGACATACATGTGAAATATAGATAGGCAATCCGTAACCATCATGCTATAGATAGACTCGGGGAAGACACCCTTAGGCAACCAAATACGCTCACTAGGGCTTGCATCTCACCGTTAGCGGTTTAAGTTTGATAAGATTGAGACTCGACAACCAAACCATGCCAAGTCATGCAATGATCACAAATAATCCATCATATTATCATCCAATCAAACATACAATACGTTGACGACATCTCTCACGGTAAATGCCACGCACTAGCACCATGTACAAACTGTATGATTAAAATCGCATCCACGGGATAAACATTTCCCTGAACGCATACACGATTCAATTCATTTCGTATATGTAGACTAATTTCCTCCCGGTAGAACGACGATATAAATACCCGGTCCTAGTCTAAATCTGGCCAGACTCCCGAAATCACATTTTCCGGTTCGACATGCGATAAACATTTCGCATCCAAGACTCGGTCAATCATAGAAGCCGAGTACCCCAAATTCGGTCGGCATTCACGAAAGAGGCGGAAAAGAGCACAAGCATCATACAAGCGGTACGCTACATGCAGTTGACACCACCTCGCAAGTATACAACATTTGACGGCTGGGTCGATCAACGCAAAGCGTTCGCCTCCCAACAACGTCGTCATATGCCCACTAACACATGCAATTAAGCAGTAAGGATACATCCCCGTTCCGACATTCCAGCCTTACGAACGTGGAGGTAGCCAAGGGAATGAGAGTACAAAGCACACAACAAAATAGTGCTCAAACCGTAACATTTGTAAAAACCGATTCAAAGTGGGACATATCAAAAACCGTCACAAAACATGCGATACAAGCGAATGAAATATCATATATTCGAAACATTAATATTTACAGTCATTACGTAAATTTATACGATAAACGAACCATGCGAACTATTATAAAATAAGAATTTTAGAAATTATAAGAGAATAAGTCCAGCGGGTTGCCAGCCGGTCAGGGGACCGACGGCCGGGCACCCGGCTAGCGCCTCATGCCTTAACTCAAAATCATCAAAAATGCAGCGTGTTCCCAGCCGGTTAGGGGACCGGCGGCCGGGCACCCGGCTGGGAGCATCACAATACAAAATGCAAAGTTCAGTTCTGATGTGTCCCTAGACGGTGGGCAGACCGGCGGCCGGTCACCCGGTTGGGAACCCCAGTTCACCCGAGAGCCATCATACAAGTTCAACCCATTTTTAATTTTCATAATTTACTTCTATCAACTATCGACAATCAATAATCATCATCAACAATCATCAACTAACAACAATCATCATCAATAACTCCATTCCTAAGCTTACAAATCATATTCTAAATACGATTTCTAACATAGAAAACACGTAAAACACGTAAATGATATCGAGTAACCCTTCACCGTTACCTTTTCGCGTCTTCACTCCGCGTCAATGTCTTCTTCAATCAAGAAGTAGTCTTTGTCGGGATCTTGGAGGTCACCACCTACAAATAGATAATAAAAGATGAATATAATTCACCTTGAGAAAGACGGATAATTTGAAAAGCGAGAAAGACAGTAATTTTATTACCATACCGGATAGAGGACGATGAGAGGGAAAGAATGAGACGAACCTAGGTGAATTTAAGCGGGAATTGAATGAGTTGAGACGATTCTAAGCTATATGTTCTAAAAAACACGTCTTACCTAAGACCAAAATTTCAAAACATAATCTGATTTCTTACGGAGTATAAACTATATGTTTTGAAACTGATACTATGATTTTTGTATTAGAAATTATAATAATAATTTGTATGTAATTATGTAGTTTATTGATAATATTCGTAATTGTAATATGTAATTTTTTTGGAGCCTAAATTTTTAATTTTAGGGAATGTAATACTTTATGTTTTGTAATTTTTTTTAAGTATGTGCAAATGGGATTAAACTATATAATTATTCATCAAATGTTATGTTTAATATAATATAGTGTAGTGTAAATGTATAATGTAGCACATTAATTTAATGAAATAAAAATGAAATTTATAAAAGTAGAAGAGAGAGAGAAAGAGTAAATAATTAATGATTGGAGGAGAGAGGTCAATTAATTTTTCACCAAAAATACAAATAGTAGACTATACTGGCAATATAAATTTGGAGCTTTATAATGAAAAAGTTGAGCATGTACATAGCAAGTATGATCAATTCGCATCCACAGGATAAACATTTCGCTGAACGCATACACGATTAACATTTCATATATGTAGACTCATTTCCTCCCGGTAGGACGACGATAATAATACGGTCCTAGTCTAAACCTGGTCAGACTCTTGGAATAAACATGTTCCGATTCGACATGCGATAAACATTTCGCATCCAAGACTCGGTCAAACACAGAAGCCGAGTACCCCAAATTCGGTCAACCTTCACGAAAGAGGCGGAAAGAGCACAAGCATCATAACCAAGCGGTACGCTACATGCAATGACACCACCTCGCAAAGATACGACATTTGACGGCCGGGTCAATCAACGCATAGCGTTCGCCTCCCAACAACGTCGTCATATTTCCACTAAAACATGCATTCAAGCATTTAGGATACATCTCCTCGTTCCGACATTCTAGTCTAACGAGCGAGGAGGTATAGCCGGGGAATGAGAGTTCATAGCACTTAACAATTAGTGCTTAAATCATAACATATGTAAAACCGACTCAAAGGGGGACATATTAAAAACCGTCGCAAAACATGTGATATAAGCGAATGGAATATCATATATTCTAAACATGAATATTTAATGCTATTACGTAAATTTATACGATAAACGAACCATGCAAACTATTATAAATGAAAGTATAAGAAAAGAATAGAAGGGGAAAGGCAGCGTGTGCCAGCCGGTCAAGTGGACCGGCCGCCGGCTACCCGGCTGGCACTTCATCAACAAACAAAAATCATCAAAAATACAGAGAGGTCCCAGCCGGTCAGGGGGACCGGCAGCTGGGCACCCGGCAGGGAACAACACAACACAAAAATTCAAACTTTACTTCTGCCGCGTCCCCAGCCGGTTGGCTGACCGGCGGCCGGTCGGCCGGCTGGGAATAACACTCACCCGAGAACTACATGCTTCAACATCAATTTTCAACAATCATTAATAACTATCATCAACTATCAATAATCATCAACAATTATCAACAAACAACAACCATCATCAACAAACACAAATTCTATGAATACTCATCCTATTCCGAATACATTTACTAACATCAAAAACACATTAAATCACGTATTGATATCGAGTAACCCTTCACCGTTATCTTTTTGCGTCTTCAATCCTCGTCTAGGTCCTCCTCTACTAGGTAGTAATCTTTGTCGAGGTCTTGAAGGTCTCCACCTATAATTAGACAACAAAAGATGAATATAATTCACCTTTGAGAAAGACGGATAAATTGAAAAGTGAGAAAGACGGTAATTTTATAACCGAATAAGATAGAGGACGATAAGAGGGGAAGATTATGACGAAAATTAGCGGATTTGAGTAAGGAACGAAGGAGTAGTGGCGATGTTGAGCTTGATCAAAAATGGAGTTTAGGTTTTTGGTTACTTGTTGAGGAAGAAGGAGTAAGTGGAAAAGAATGAGGGCGTTAGGGTTTAAGGGAGATATAAGGTGAGTGGAAAATTATGGGAGAAAAAGCCCAAAAGCGCCTAAAGGCGTAACTCACACGGAATTTCGAGTAAAGTCCGAATACGAACTCGGATTTGGTAAATTAGACACGGGAAATTAAATTCTAGACTAAATCTAAAATTTCGCTGAAAAGTATCCGTATAATATTTTTAATATAAAAATAGGGTACATTTGCGGGTGTTACAATCACCCTACCTTTTAAAAAGTTTCGCCATCGAAACTTGAGCGAAAGAAAGATACCTTAATCGAATAGGCTTGGATATTTAATACGCATAGTAGCTTCCGGTTCCCACGTCTCTTCTTCGACATTAGCACATCTCCACAAAATTTTCACTAAAGGCACCACTTTACTTCTCAACTTTTTGTCCTTGCAATCTAGGATGCGGATTGGCTTCTCTCAAAGGACAAATTCGGTTCAAGCTCGGGAATTTAAGCTTGAAAGACATGGCCTGGATCACTAATGTACTTCCTCAATTGAGAAACATGGAAGACATCATGAACTTTATTCAAATTCGGGGGCAAGTCCAACTTGGAAGCTACGTCACCAATTCTTTTCACAATATCAAAGGGTCCAATGTATTTCGGGCTCAATTTACCCTTTACACCAAACCTTTTAACACCCTTCATCGGAGATTCTTTCAAGAACACTTTATCTCCAACTTCAAATTCCAACGGTCTTCTTCGAACATCGACATAAGATTTTTGTCGGTCTTGAGCGGCTTTCATTCTATCACGAATGACCTTCACATGATCAATGGTTTCAACAAGAACATCGGGGCCTAAATCACGAACATCACTCAAATCATTCGAACAAATAAGACTTCGGCACTTTCTTCCATAGAGAGCTTCGTAAGGAGCCATCTTGACCGAGGCATGATAACAATTGTTGTAAGAAAACTCCCCCAACGGTAGACTCTTTTCCCAACTAGATTGGAAGTCGAGTGCACAAGCCCTAAGTAAGTCTTCTAAATTCAAAAAATTCCTCTCAGTCTGACCATCGGTAGCGGCATGGAAAGCGGTACTCATCAACAACTTACTACCCATGGCTTCTTGTAAGGCCTTCCAAAATCTCGAACAGATCCTCGGATCTCGGTCGGATATGATCTCCTTGGGAACACCATGATATCTGACGATCTCATCAACATAGGGTTTCGCTAGTCGATCTAAACTCCAAGTCTCTTTGATCGGAATGAATCTAGCACTCTTGGTCAAACGATCAACAATAACCCAAACGGCATCTTTACTTCCAACGGTCCTTGGCAAAGCCATGAAAAAATCCATAGAAATAGATTCCCACTTCCATAGTGGAATATCCAAAGGTTGTAGCAATCCACCGGGCCTCTTGTGTTCGATTTTCACTTGACACAACATCGCCTTTCAAATTCGGCCACCAAAATTGTAGCTTCAAGTCTTTATACATCTTATCACCTCCGGGGTGGATAGAATAAAGAGAAAGGTGAGCTTCATCAAGAATTCGCTTCCTTAAGTCAAGAGCATTAGGCACGAACACTCGATCATGGAGTCGAAGGACACCTTTGTCATCAATCTTGAAGTCTTTAGCTTTTCCTTCTAGAAGCATGGCTTGAATATACTTGTAGGTAGGATCATCAACTTGGCTTTCGCGGATCTCGCGGAGAAGAACGGGTTCGGCAATTATAGCACCAACATAATCAAATCCACGTTCCACGAATTCCAACTTCAACTTTCTAAACTCGGCACAAAGATCATCGGGTGATACCCACATAACATTCAAGGCATGAGAAGATTTCCTACGAAGAGCATCGGCAACAACATTTGCCTTCCCTTCATGGTATAGCAACTCAAAATTATAATCATTCACCAATTGCAAACATCTTCTTTGTCTCATATTCAACTCCTTTTGAGTAAATATGTACTTCAAATTCTTGTGATCGGTAAATATGCGACAATGAACACCAATAAGATAGTGTCTCCACACTTTCAAGGCATGAACCACGGCGGCTAACTCCAAATCATGAGTAGGTTAGTTCACTTTATGAACTCTCAACTGTCTCGACCCATAAGCAACCACTTTCCTACTTTGCATAAGCACACAACCCAATCCCATCTTGGAAGCATCACAATAGACATCAAAGTCTACACCATCTTCAGGTAAAGTCAACATCGGGGCGGTAGTCAACCTTTTCTTTAATTCTTGAAAAGCGGCTTCAGAAGCTTCATTCCATACAAACTTGGTTTCTTTCTTCAACAATTGAGTCATCGGTTTAGCAAGCTTTTAGAAATCTTTGACAAATCTACGGTAGAAACCAGCTAAACCAAGAAAACTTCGGACTTCTCTAACATTGGTTGGACTCTTTCAATCAACCACAACTTCAATTTTAGAAGGGTCTACCGTCACACCTTCTTTAGAAATTACATGTCCAAGAAAGAACACTTTAGGTAACCAAAATTCACACTTGGAGAATTTGGCAAACCACTTTTGACGACGAAGGACACCCAAAATGGTCCTAATTAAGATGAATAGCATGCTCTTCTTCGGTCTTGGAGAAAATAAGGATGTCGTCGATGAAAACCACCACACACTTATCAAGATACTCACTAAAAGTGCGGTTCATACCTTGAAATCAAAGTGACCATATCTTGTACTAAAAGCGGTCTTCGGTATATCGGCATCACGAACGGGAATTTGGTGATATCCGGATCTCAAATCAATCTTGGAAAAAGTAGAAGCACCCTTTAGTTGATCGAACAAATCTTCAATTCTTGACAAAGGATATCTATTCTTGATTGTAATTCGGTTCAACTCACGGTAGTCAATACAAAGTCTCATGGAACCATCTTTCTTCTTCACAAAGAGAACGGGAGCACCCCAAGGCGAGGCACTCAGTCGAATGGAACCTTTTTCAATCCTATCATCAAGTTGCTTCCTTAATTCTTTCAACTCGGTTTGAGCCATATGGTATAGAGCTTTAGCTATGGGTCCGGATCCGGGTACAAGATCAATGGAAAACTCAACATCACGCTCGGGAGGCATCCCAGGCAAGTCTTCGGGGAATACATCAACAAAGTCACATACTATAGGTACATCTTCAATCTTTGGTAAGGAGGTAGTTGTAGAAGTCACAATACACAAGAATGCTTGGTGACCCTTTCTTACCATACACACCAATTTCATTGCGGAAATCATTTGCACACCCATTCGGGAATGAGATCCCTTATAGGTTATTCTAACTCCTAAAGGACTCTTTAAATAAATCTTTTGATCTCTACACTCGAATCTAGCATGGTACAACGCTAGCCAATCTATACCTAGAATTACATCGAAGTCTCCTAGAGGAAACTTAAGGAGATTAGCGGGAAAGATAGTACCCGCAATAGAGATTGGAACATTAGGGTAAAGAGTAGAACATGAGATAACTTCTACGGATGGTAAGGAGATGGGAGTATTCTCACTAGAAGTAGGCTCGATAGATAACTTATCAACATAAGTTGAAGACACAAAGGACATAGAAGCACCATTATCAAATAGAATAAGACACGGTTGCTCTAAGATTGAGAACATACCCGTAATTATCTCCGGATGAGCATCAGCTTTGGCTCGGCTTAGAACAAAGATAGATCCCTTGGGTTTGGAAATTGGAGGGGGCAACTTGCGATCGGGGCAATCATCATAACGGTGACCCGTCTTTTGGCAAAAGAAGCAAATATAAGGTCGGTTGAAGCATCCTACACCGGGGTGGTGTGGTTGTCTACAACGGTTACATAAGCGACCTTGAGCTTGAGCTTGATGGGGAGCATAAGGCCTATGAACTACATTAAAAGTAGCTCGGGGCGAGAAAGGAGTCCTTGCATTTTCGTTTGGGGGAGGATTGAATCTTCGCTTGTTGGCATAAGCATTGGAAGACGAAGGAGTAAACGACCTTTTTCCATAGAAATTTGGCCTAAGAGAGAAGGAAGGAGGGGGACTCTTCATCATTGCTTTATCCTTGATGGCCTTCATGGAGTTCTCAGCCCAAAGTGCATCATCATACAATTCTCCAAACGAGGTAGAATTTCTCCTTACTTTGCTTTGGAGCAAAGCACTAAGCTTATTACGGTATTAAAAAGCTCGGTCTTCATCATCCTTGATGAGCCTTGGTGCAAAGAGAGCAAGTTTGTTGAATTGAGTGGTGAAGTCTTGAGCCGTCAAGTCACCTTTCTTGAAATCAAGGAATTCCTTTAACCTTTGTTGCTTGAGTTCCTTGGGATAAAATCGGCCTTCAACAAGAGCCTTGAAACATTCCAAATTGAAATTGACTTCAAGAGTAGCGGTGGGATTAGTAATCGGCCACCAATTGTCGGCGTCCCTCACAAGAAAGTGCTTGGCAATCCTCACTTTATCCTCTTCATGGACTTGGTACAAGTCGAATTGCTTCTCCATCTCCCAAAACCATTCCAAGAGCTCGGTAGGGTTCGATTCTCCACCATACGGCGTGATCTTGCTCCTAGCAATCTGGCTAGCCACCCAAGCATAGCCTCCTTGGTTATTGTCTTCTCTATGAGGAGGGACTTGGTCGGTATGAGCATTAGCCGCATCTTGTTGATTCCTTAGAACTTGAGTAAGAGCCTCTAGAATGACATTCTCTACTACTCGAGGCCTAACCATCTTCATAAGAGACAAAAACAAATCAACTTAATCCTAACACTTAGCATAAACAAATAGACTACCAAGTAAAGTCCTTAATTTCTATCCATGCATCTCTCATTTATTATTTCAAGGTTAAGTAATTTAAATTTAGGGTTCACGTGTGTGCGTCGGGAGCGTTAAAGCTCTGATACCAACTGTGACAACCCTCGCGATAGCGGAAATAAAACATAACAAGCATGCGATTTATATAGCGGAAAATACGGTATTTTTGAAACTTTTTACATGCCAAAATAATAGTACGAGGAATGTCAAATAAATACAAACTAAAGTAAAATATACTACAAAGAGACGTAGTCTCTCAAAACGTTATGAAATATCAAAGTTGTTTAGCAAAACTAGCTAAGAAACGTCTAGGGGTGAATCATCCAGGCCAACGCCCGCTAGCTCACACCCGAACCCAAAAAGACAAGCAAAATCCATCCAAGCAACCTGTTCATCCATGAAAACATGAACGCCACAGTCAGTGGGGAGTAACTCCGGGTTCTCCCAGCCATATCACAAATAACATATTTAAACGGAAATACATAAGTAGAAGCATACATATATAAATATACATGTGAATAACGAGAAGGCTAATTAGGAATTTCAATATATATAAGGATATAGGCGTATGAGGTAGAAAACTGTAAGCATCCGGTTATAGACAAACTCGAGGAAGACACCCTTAGGCAACCATATACTCACTAGGGCTTGCATCTCACCGTTAGCGGCATATACTTGATAAGATAGAGACTCGACATATAAACCACGCCAAGTCATCAAACGGTCACAAGTAATCAACATATAACCATCCATCCAAAAGTACGAATAAGGTGACAACATATCTCACGATTAATGACACGCACTAGCACCATGTACATAGCAAGTATGATCAATTCACATCAACAGGATAAACATTTCCCTGAACGCATACACGATTAACATTTCATATATGTAGACTCATTTCCTCCCGGTAGGACGACGATAATAATACGGTCCTAGTCTAAACCTGGCCAGACTCTCGAAATAAACATGTTCCGATTCGACATGCGATAAACATTTCACATCCAAGACTCGGTCAAACACAGAAGCCGAGTACCCCAAATTCGGTCAACCTTCACGAAAAAGGCGGAAAGAGCACAAGCATCATAAACAAGCGGTACGCTACATGCAATGACACCACCTCGTAAAGATACGACATTTGACGGCCGGGTCGATCAACGCATAGCGTTCGTCTCCCAACAACGTCTTCATATTTCCACTAAAACATGCATTCAAGCATTTGGGATACATCTCCTCGTTCCGACATTCCAGTCTAACGAGCGAGGAGGTATAGCCGGGGAATGAGAGTTCATAGCACTTAACAATTAGTGCTCAAATCATAACATATGTAAAACCGACTCAAAGGGGGACATATTAAAAACCGTCACAAAACATGTGATATAAGCGAATAGAATATCATATATTCTAAACATGAATATTTAATGCTATTACGTAAATTTATACGATAAACGAACCATGCAAACTATTATAAATGAAAGTATAAGAAAAGAATAGAAGGGGAAAGGCAGCGTGTGCCAGCCGGTCAAGTGGACCGCCCGCCGGCTACCCGGCTGACACTTCATCAACAAACAAAAATCATCAAAAATACAGCGAGGTCCCAGCCGGTCAGGGGGACCGGCAGCCGGGCACCCGGCTGGGAACAACACTGTGACAACCCTCGCGAATGCGGAAATAAACATAACAAGCATGTGATTTATATAGCGGAAAATACGGTGTATTTAAAACTTTTTACATGCAAATAGAAAGGTACGAGGAATGTCAATAATTACAAACCAAAGTATAAAATACTACAAGAGACGTAGTCTCTCAAAATGTTAACCAACATCAAAGTTATTAGCAACTAGCTAAACAACGTCTAGAGGTGACTCATCCAGGCCAACGCCCGCTAGCTCACACCCGAACCCAAAATACCACAAGCAAAAAGGCATCCAAATCAAGCAACCTGTTCATCCATGAAAACCATGAACGCCACAATCAGTGAAGAGTAACTCCGGGTTCTCCCAGCCATATCACAATAAACGTACATAAACGGAAATACAAAAGTAGAAGCATGCATATATAGATATACATGTGAAATACGAGAAGGATAAATAGGCAATTCAATATATAAATATAAGAGCATATGAAGTAGAAATCCGTAACCATCATATTATAGAAAGACTCGGGGATGACAATCTTAGGCAACCATACACTCTCACTAGGGCTTGCATCTCACCGTTAGCGGCATAAGTTTGATAAGATTGAGACTCGACAAAAAAACCATGCTAAGTCATCCAAAGATCATGAAAAATCAATCATATAATCATCCAACCAAACGTACAATACGTTGACGACATCTCTCACGGTAAATGAAACGCACTAGCACAGTGTACATGCAAGTATGATTAAAGGCATCCACGGGATAAGACATTTACCTGAACGCATACACGATTCAATTCATTTCGTATATGTAGACTAATTTCCTCCGGTAGGACGACGATATAAATATCCGATCCTATTCTAAACCTGGCCAGACTCTCGGAATAAACAATTTTCCGATTCGACAAGCGATGACATTTCGCATCCAAGACTCGGTCAATCATAGACGCCGAGTACCCCAAATTCAGTCAACCTTCACGAAAGAGGCGGAAAAGAGCACAGGCCTCATAACAAGCGGTACGCTACATGCAAATGACACCACCTCGCAAGTATACAACATTTGACGGCCGGGTCGATCAACGCAAAGCGTTCGCCTCCCAACAACGTCGTCATATGCCCACTAACACATGCAATTAAGCAGTAAGGATACACTCCCCGTTCCGACATTCCAGCCTTACGAACATGAAGGTAGCCAAGGGAATGAGAGTACAAAGCACATAGAAAATAAGTGCTCAAACCGTAACATTTGTAAAACCGACTCAAAGTGGGACATATCAAAAACCGTCACAAAACATGCGATACAAGCGAAGGGATTATCATATATTCGAAACATTAATATTTAAAGTCAACTTCTAGAGTCAAACCCGGAAGTCAACAAAAGTCAAAGTCAAACCCGAGACCCAAGACCTAAGACCCAAACCCGACAATTGGAGTGGGCTACAAACAAATCATCAATGCAAGAATACCAAGTCCAAAGGGTCAAGGAAAGTCAAGGCGGGACTAGAATTCAAAGGGTCGACTTTGGGAAAAACTGGCAGCAAGAAACGCTGCCAGCGCCAGGGAACGCTGCCAGCATCCTGGTCTCAGGCACGCTATCCTTCATTTTTCGACTTGTCATCAACATACAACAATCATCATTTATCATCACAAACCATCAACTCTCATATCAATTATCAACTAACAACAACCATCATCAACAACACAATTCCTATGATCACTAACCTTATTCTAAATACGATTTCTAACATAGAAAACACATTAAAACACGTAAATGATATCGAGTAACCTTTCACCGTTACCTTTTCGCGTCTTCAATCCGCATCGATGTCCTCTTCTATCAAGAAGTAGTCTTTGTCGGGGTCTTGGAGGTCACCACCTACAATTAGATAATAAAAGATGAATATAATTCACCTTTGAGAAAGACGGATAAATTGAAAAGCGAGAAAGACGGTAAATTTATTACCAATACGGATAGAGGACGATGAGAGGGAAAGAATAGGACGAACTTGAGTGAATTTGAGCGAGCAACGAAGGAGTAGAATCGATATTAAATTGAGCAAATATGCAGGTTAGGGTTTTTGGTGTTTACTTGGTGTGGAAGAAGAAGATTGAATGTGAGGGAGCTTAGGGTTATGAGGGAGTATATGAAGGAGTAAGTGGAAAACATATCGGAAAAGCCCAAAAACGTCTTCAGACGTAACTTACTCGAAATCTCGCGTAAAGTCCAAATACGAACTCGGAAATTCTAAATTAGACACGGGAAATTTAACTCTAAACTAAAACTAAATTTCGCTGAAAAGTATCCGTATAATATTTTTACTATAAAAATAGGGTACATTTGCGGGTGTTACAATCACCCCACCTTTTAAAAAGTTTCGCCCTCGAAACTTGAGCGAAAGAAAGATACCTTAAACGAAGAGGCTTGGATATGTACTACGCATATAAGCTTCCATTTCCCACGTCTCTTCTTCAACATTAGCACATCTCCACAAGATTTTCACTAAAGGCACCACTTTACTTCACAACTTCTTATCCTTGCGATCTAGGATGCGGATCGGCTTCTCTTCAAAGGATAAATTCGGTTAAAGCTCGTGCATTTCCGCTTGAAAGACATGACTTGGATCACTAACGTACTTTCTCAATTGAGAAACATGGAATACATCGTGAACCTTAGCCAAATTCGGGGGCAAGTCAAACTTGTAAGCAACGACACCAATCCTTTTCACAATATCAAAGGGTCCAATGTATTTCGGGCTCAATTTACCCTTAACACCAAACCGTTTAACACCCTTCATCGGAGATACTTTCAAGAATACTTTATCTCTAAATCAAATTCTAACGGTCTTCTTCGGATATCGGCATAAGATTTTTGTCGGTCTTGAGCGGCTTTCATTCTATCACGAATGACCTTCTCATGATCAATGGTTTCAACTAGAACATCGGGACCTAAGTCACGAAAATCACTCAATTGATTTCAACATATAGGACTTCGACATTTTCTTCCATAAAGAGCATCATAAGGAGCCATCTTGATTGAGGCATGATAACTAATGTTGTAAGAAAACTCCACCAACGGTAGACTCTTTTCCCAACTAGATTGGAAGTCGAGTGCACAAGCCCTAAGCAAGTCTTCTAAAGTCTGGATAGTCCTCTCGGTCTGACCATCGGTAGCGGCATGAAATGCGGTACTCATCAACAATTTACTACCCATGGCTTCTTGTAAAGCCTTCCAAAATCTCGAACAAAACCTCGGATCTCGGTCGTATATGATCTCCTTGGGAACACCATGGTATCTAACAATCTCATCAACATAGGCTTTCGCTAGTCGATCTAAACTCCAAATCTCTTTGATCGGAATACATCTAGCACACTTGGTCAAACGATCAACAACAACCCAAACAGCATCTTTACTTCCAACGGTCCTTGGCAAAGCCATAACAAAATCCATGGAAATAGATTCCCACTTCCATAGTGGAATATCCAACGGTTGTAGCAATCCACCGGGCCTCTTGTGTTCAATCTTCAGTTGTTGGCAAGTAAGACATCTTCCAACATAAGACACAACATCGCCTTTCAAATTCGGCCACCAAAATTGTAGCTTCAAGTCTTTATACATCTTATCACCTCCGGGGTGAATAGAATAAGGGGAAAGGTGAGCTTCATCAAAAAATCGCTTTCTCAAATCAAGAGCATTAGGCACAAACAAACGGCCATGAAAACGAAGAACACCTTTGTCATCAAACTTGAAATCTTTAGCTTTTCCTTCAAGAAGTTTGGCTTGAATAGACTTGTAGGTAGGATCATCAACTTGGCTTTCGCGGATCTCGCGGAGGAAAACAGGTTCGGCAGTCATAGCACCAACATAATCAAATCCACGTTCCACGAATTCCAACTTCAACTTTCGAAACTCAATACAAAGATCAACGGGCAATACCGACATAGCATTCAAGGAATGAGAAGATTTCCTACTAAGAGCATCGGCAACAACATTAGCCTTCCCTTCATGGTACAACAACTCAAAATCATAATCATTCACCAATTCCAACCATCTTTTTTGTCTCATATTCAACTCTTTTTGAGTAAATATGTAGTTCAAACTCTTGTGATCGGTGAATATACGACAATGAACACCAATAAGATAGTGTCTCCACACTTTCAACGCATGAACAACGGCGGCCAATTCCAAATCATGAGTAGGATAGTTCACTTCATGAACTCTCAATTGTCTCGAAGCATAAGCCACCACTTTCCTACTTTGCATAAGTACACAACCCAATCCCATCTTGGAAGCATCACAATAGACATCAAAGTCTACACCATCTTCAGGCAAAGTCAACACCGGAGCGGTAGTTAACCTTTTCTTTAACTCTTGAAAAGCGGCTTCACAAGCTTCATTCCATAGGAACTTGGTTTTCTTCTTCAACAATTGGGTCATTGGTCTAGCAAGCTTGGAGAAATCTTTGACAAATCTACGGTAATAACCAACTAAACCAAGAAAACTTCGGACTTCTCTTACATTGGTCGGACTCTTCCAATCAACAACGACCTCTATATTAGAAGGATCCACCATTACACCTTCTTTATAAATTACATGCTCAAGAAAGGACACCTTAGGTAACCAAAATTCGCACTTCGAGAATTTAGCAAACCACTTTTGACGACGAAGAACACCCAAAATAGTCCTTAGATGAATAGCATGCTCTTCTCCGGTCTTGGAGAATATAAGGATGTCGTCAATGAACACCACCACACACTTATCAAGATATTCACTAAATGTGCGGTTCATTTGATCCATGAAAATAGCGGGAGCATTTGTCAATCCAAATGGCATCACCTTGAACTCATAATGACCATACCTTGTACTAAAAGCGGTCTTTGGAATATCTGCATCACGAACGGGAATTTGGTGATAACCGGATCTCAAATCGATCTTGGAAAAAGTAGAAGCACCCTTTAGTTGATCAAACAAATCTTCAATTCTTGGCAAAGGATACCTATTCTTGATTGTAATTCGGTTCAATTCACGGTAATCAATACAAAGCCTGATAGAACCATCTTTCTTTTTCACAAAGAGAATGAGAGCACCCCAAGGCGAGGCACTTGGTCGAATGAAACCTTTCTCAATCATATCATCAAGCTGCTTCCTTAACTCTTTCAACTCGGTTGGAGCCATACGGTAAGGAGCTTTGGCTATGGGTCCGGATCCAGGTACAAGATCAATAGAAAACTAAACATCACGCTCGGGAGGAATCCCGGGTAAGTCTTCGGAGAATACATCAACGAATTCACGAACTATAGGCACATCTTCAATATTTGGCAAAGAGGTAGTTGAAGAAGTCACAATACACAAGTATGCTTGGTGACCCTTTCTTACCATACTTACCAATTTCATTGCGTAAATCAAAGACACACCCTTTCGGGGATGAGATCCCTTATAGGTTATTCTAACCCCTAAAGGACTCTTTAAATAAATCTTTTGATCTCTACACTCGAACCTAACATGGTACAATGCTAACCAATCAATACCTAGAATTATATCGAACTCTCCTAGGGGAAACTTAAGGAGATTTGCGGGAAAGATAGCACTCGAAATAGATATTGGAACATTAGGATAAAGAGTAGAACAAGAGATAATTTCTCCGGATGGTAAGGATATGGGAGTATCCTCACTAAAAGTAGGCTTGATAGATAATTTATTAGCATAAGTCAAAGACACAAAGGACATAGAAGCACCGGTATCAAATAGAATAAGACACAGTTGCTCTAAGATTGAGAACATACCCGTAATTATCTCCGGATGAGCGT
The DNA here is from genome assembly GCA_022085475.1 of Heliosperma pusillum. Taxonomy (NCBI): domain Eukaryota; kingdom Viridiplantae; phylum Streptophyta; class Magnoliopsida; order Caryophyllales; family Caryophyllaceae; genus Heliosperma; species Heliosperma pusillum. The sequence continues at coordinate 53,002 of JAIUZE010074294.1, read as the reverse complement.
CGGCTTCGGCTCGGCTCAGAACGAAGATAGAACCCTTAGGTTTGGAAATTGGAGGGGGCAACTTACGACCGGGACAATAATCATAACGGTGACCACCCTTTTGGCAAAAGAAGCAAATATAAGGTCGGTTGGAACAAGTCACACCGGGGTGGTGTGGTTGTCTACAACGGTTACATAAGCGACCTTGAGCTTGAGGAGGAGCATATGGCCTATGAGCCACGTTAGAAGTAGCTCGGGGAATAAAAGGTGCGGGAGCTCTTGCACTTGCATTTGGAGGAGGATTGAATCTCCTCTTGTTGGCATAAGAGTTGGAGGAAGAAGGAGTAAACGGTCTCTTCCCATAGACATTTGGCGTAGGAGTGAAAGAAGGAGAGGGATTATTCATCATAGCCTCATCCTTGATGGCCTTCATGGAGTTCTCGGTCCATAAAGCATCATCATATTAATCCCCAAAGGAAGTAGTGTTCCTCCTCACTTTACTTTGAAGTAAAGCACTAAGCTTGTTGCGGTAGTAGAAAACTCGGTCCTCGTCATCTTTGATAAGCCTCGGAGCAAAGTGAGCAAGCTTGTTGAACTCCGTAGTGAAGTCTTGTGCCGACAAGTTACCTTGCTTGAAGTCAATAAATTCCTTGAGCCTTTGTTGCTTTAGCTCCTTGGGATAAAATCGACCTTCAACTAGAGCTTTGAAACAAGCCCAATTGAAATCATCTTCAAGAGTAGCGGTGGCGCTAGTAATTGCCCACCAATTATCTGCTTCCCTTACAAGGAAGTGCTTTGCAATCCTTACCTTGTCCTCTTCACGGACTTGGTATAAATCAAATTGCTTCTCAATTTCTCGGAACCATTCCGATAGCTCGGTAGAGTCCGGCTCTCCACCGTAAGGTATAATCTTACTTCTGGCTATTTGGCTTGCCACCCAAGCATAGCCTCCTTGGTGGTTATCTTCTCTATGAGGGGGAACTTGGTTGGCTAGAGCAATAGCCTCATCTTGTTGATTCTTCAACACTTGCGTAAGAGCTTCTAGCATAAAATTCTCTACTACTCGAGGTCTAACCATCTTCATAAGAAATAAAAACAAAACAAGTTAATCCTAACACTTAGCATAAACAAATAGACTACCAAGTAAAATCCTTAACTTCTACCCATCTCTCATTTATTATTTCAAGGTCAAGTAGTTTAAGTTTAGGGTTCACGTGTGTGCGTCGGGAGCGATAAAGCTCTGATACCAACTGTGACAACCCTCGCGAATGCGGAAATAAAACATAACAAGCATGTGATTTATATAGCGGAAAATACGGTGTATTTAAAACTTTTTACATACAAATAGAAAGGTACGAGAAATGTCAATAATTACAAACCAAAGTATAAAATACTACAAGAGACGTAGTCTCTCAAAATGTTAACCAACATCAAAGTTATTAGCAACTAGCCAAACAACGTCTAGAGGTGACTCATCCAGGCCAACGCCCGCTAGCTCACACCCGAACCCAAAATACCACAAGCAAAAAGCCATCCAAATCAAGCAACCTGTTCATCCATGAAAAACATGAACGCCACAATCAGTGGGGAGTAACTCCGGGTTCTCCCAGCCATATCACAATAAACGTACATAAACGGAAATACAAAAGTAGAAGCATGCATATATAAATATACATGTGAAATACGAGAAGGATAAATAGGCAATTCAATACATAAGAATATCGATACATGAAGTACAAAGTCGTAACCATCATATTATAGAAAGACTCGGGGATTACACTCTTAGGCAACCATACACTCTCACTAGGGCTTGCATCTCACCGTTAGCGGCATAAGTTTGATAAGATTGAGACTCGACAAACAAACCATGCCAAGTCATCCAAAGATCATGAATAATCAATCATATAATCATCCAACCAAACGTACAATACGTTGACGACATCTCTCACGGTAAATGAAACGCACTAGCACCGTGTACAGACAAGTATGATTAAAAGGCATCCACGGGATAAGACATTTCCCTGAACGCATACACGATTCAATTCATTTCGTATATGTAGACTAATTTCCTCCGGTAGGACGACGATATAAATATCCGATCCTAGTCTAAACCTGGCCTGACTCTCGGAATAAACCATTTTCCGATTCGACAAGCGATGACATTTCGCATCCAAGACACGGTCAATCATAGACGCTGAGTACCCCAAATTCGGTCAACCTTCACGAAAGAGGCGGAAAAGAGCACAAGCCTCATAACAAGCGGTACGCTACATGCAAATGACACCACCTCGCAAGTATACAACATTAGACGTCGGGTCGATCAACGCAAAGCGTTCGCCTCCCAACAACGTCGTAAAACCGACATTCCAGCCTTACGAACGTGGAGGTAGCCAAGGGAATGAGAGTACAAAGCACATAGAAAATTAGTGCTCAAACCGTAACATTTGTAAAACCGACTCAAAGTGGGACACATCAAAAACTGTCACAAAACATGCGATACAAGCGAAGGGATTATCATATATTCAAAACATTAATATTTAAAGTCAACTTCTAGAGTCAAACCTAGAAGTCAACAAAAGTCAAAGTCAAACCTGAGACCCAAGACCCAAACCCGACAATTGGAGTGGGCTACAAACAAATCATCAATGCAAGAATACCAAGTCCAAAGGGTCAAGGAAAGTCAAGGCGAGACTAGAATTCAAAGGGTCGACTTTGGGAAAAACTGGCAACAAGAAATGCTGCCAGCGCCAGGGAACACTGCCAGCGTCCCACGACGCTGCCAGCGTCCATGGACGCTGCCAGCATCCTGGTCTCAGGCACGCTATCCTTCATTTTTCGACTTGTCATCAACATACACAATCATCATTTATCATCACAAACCATCAACTCTCATATCAATTATCAACTAACAACAACCATCATCAACAACACAATTCCTATGATCACTAACCTTATTCTAAATACGATTTCTAACATAGAAAACATATTAAAACACGTAAATGATATCGAGTAACCCTTCACCGTTATCTTTTTGCGTCTTCAATCCGCGTCGATGTCCTCTTCTATCAAGAAGTAGTCTTTGTCGGGGTCTTGGAGGTCACCACCTACAATTAGATAATAAAAGATGAATATAATTCACCTTTGAGAAAGACGGATAAATTGAAAAGCGAGAAAGACGGTAATTTTATTACCAATACGGATAGAGGACGATGAGAGGGAAAGAATAGGACGAACTTGAGTGAATTTGAGCGAGCAACGAAGGAGTAGAATCGATATTATATTGAGCAAATATGGTGGTTAGGGTTTTTGGTGTTTACTTGGTGTGGAAGAAGAAGATTGAATGTGAGGGAGCTTAGGGTTATGAGGGAGTATATGAAGGAGTAAGTGGAAAACATATGGGAAAAGCCCAAAAACGTCTTAAGACGTAACTTACTCGAAATCTCGCGTAAAGTCCAAATACGAACTCGGAAATTCTAAATTAGACACGGGAAATTTAACTCTAAACTAAAACTAAATTTCGCAGAAACGTATCCGTATAATATTTTTACTATAAAAATAGGGTACATTTGCGGGTGTTACAAACACAACACCAAAATGCAAACTTTACTTCTGCCGCGTCCCCAGCCGGTCGGCTGACCGGCGGCCGGTCGGCCGGCTGGGAACAACACTCACCCAAGAACTACATGCTTCAACATCAATCTTCAACAATCATTAATAACTATCATCAACTATCAATAATCATCAACAATTATCAACAAACAACAACCATCATCAACAAACACAAATTCTATGAATACTCATCCTATTCCGAATACATTTACTAACATCAAAAACACATTAAATCACTTATTGATATCAAGTAACCCTTCACCGTTTTTGGTAAGGAACGAAGGAGTAGTGAGGATCTTGAGCTTGATCAAAAATGGAGTTTAGGTTTTTGGTTACTTGTTGAGGAATAAGGAGTAAGTGGAAAAGAATGAGGGAGTTAGGGTTTAAGGGAGATATAAGGTGAGTGGAAAATTATGGGAGAAAAAGCCCAAAAGCGCCTTAAGGCGTAACTCACACGGAATTTCGAGTAAAGTCCGAATACGAACTCGGATTTGCTAAATTAGACACGGGAAATTAAATTCTAGACTAAATCTAAAATTTTGCTGAAAAGTATCTGTATAATATTTTTAATATAAAAATAGGGTACATTTGCAGGTGTTACATTGATGTTAAGATGGACACCTAGAAATAAATGTTTTCTTTTCCACAAATGAATTTCAAATGTTTGATTCAAATAAGTCTGACTTATTTAAAACAATTGTATGAAATTCATTTGAATGAACACAAGACAATGGCACAAGATAGTCCTTTAAATATTTATTGACGACTATGAGTTTATCAAATATTTATTTGACAAGAATTGAGCAATAAAATTGTATACTCCGTAATTATTTAATATACATAATTTTATCCTCCTTATCAAATAATCATTATCTAGAAAAGTGAAAAAGAGGGAGAATTAAAATTGAGGGGAGGAGGGAGAATTACAATTCACAAGAAGTATTACATTGATATTATTGTGAAAATTGTTTAAGTTATACATTCTTTATCAACCTTGGACCCTTGTTCTCACAAAAAATTATTAATGCTAATTATTACTCTGTATAATTTATTTTTGGTCTAACGAAGAACGCACTTAGTCCCATTACAATTGAAAGGAGGAGGATTAAATTGTTGGAGTGAGTGTTCTCAACAATAGTGCGATCACTTAATTAAACCTCATTAACAAGAATACAAGGGATGATTAACATTATAGTCAACTGATCCACATTAATCGGTAACAATTGGCTTACTAGAGTTTGACGTTACTATTGTATTACGGTGGTGATCAGTTGATCCCTTAAGGTCACACCGAAAGGACGATTCCCTAATCAAGAAAGTTAATTAATTGTATATTGATACAGATTAACTAATCCCTTAAACAGAACAAGTGAGAAATATATATCTTATTGTAATATGATTAAATAAGATTCAATAATATAATTGTTATATTAGAATGCTTAATGTTTATGAAACATTTGAGATAAGCATGATTGGTTGATCATAATTATAATTAGTTGTAGATCATATCAACCACATGTGAGATGACCCATTTTATGTATTAGTCATTATAAGTTATTACTTAAAATGGTAAGTTTGATTTATTTGACATGAAATTGTATTTAAATTAGTTAAATACATATTTTTATTATAAGATACCATGTCACATGTCACATTTGTGACAATTGACAAAATCACAAAATAAAATGGACACCCATGTTAACATGGGTGCACCGGTTTTATGAGGGATTGGGTAGGGTTTAGGCTTTAGCTTTTGCTCTAATCTAGATTAAGCATAATGATTAGTAGCCTTAAACCTATAGCCACCCTAATGCATTGTTTAGACAAAAAGTATAAGCATGCTCATTTGTCCCTATGCTTGGCCGGTCACTTTGTGTTCAAATAAGAGGATGTTTTCCTCTTATGAACACTTAATCATATCTCATATTATTCATAATACATCTCACTAGAAATCTCTAAAAATACTTAGAAACTTTAGAAGTTTCATAGAACTTGTATTTGGAGGATTTAACTCGATATTTCTAAGGTAGAAATTTCGAGTTTCATACTTGTTATCAAGGGCACTTAACTATTGTACTAGTAAATCAATAGTTAAGTGATTTAAGGGTAAGTATAGGTGCAACTTATAGGAGGGTTCCTACTCTTGGAGCTTTTGGAAAATCATCTAGCTCAAGAACAAGCTCAAGAACAAGTACAAGAAGGTGTCTTGTACTTGTGCCCATATCCGTATAATACTCAATGTGAGGAACATTTTCTTTCTCCATTTCAATTTAATTTGTTAGCATGTAACTAGATCTTGAAACTAATTAAAGAGTTGATTAGTATGACTTAAGAAATGTCTTAAGTGTAGGTATATGAACCTAACATAAATCTGGGAACTATTGTCCATAATATCTCCGTCTTAACCACTAGAGTAAAACATTTTCGATAATTATTACTCCGTATATGAAAAACACTATATATGTGAAAACAAGTGAACGACTACGCGGAATTACGTTGGTGAGTCAATATTTCCGTATCATTATTATGATTATGTAGTTAAAAAAAGTGATGATTTGTCCGTGTGAGTGAAAGTTAAAAATAAAATATAATAAAAAAGAAAAAAAGAAAAGACATGTTTTAGTAAAATAAAAACGCAATTGCTAAATCCCGCACGCTAATTTAATTAATCCCACACATAATATTCTAATATTCCATAATTTCCCTACGTCTTAAAAAAGAGTTAAAATGAGTTTTAAAGAATAAAAAAGACTTCTATCCATTCCCCCTCTCTCGAAACCTAATCAATTCGTTAATTGTTCGACAATTACGTACATAACACACGCAATTTCACTGTTTTATTAAATAATTTACTAAGACTCGTCTATTAGTCGATTTAGTTAATGTTTTTCTTATTAAAAAACGTGTTTTTTTTAAATTAGGGTTTGGATATAATTGGGTTATTGAAGGGATTATGGTGGGTGGTCAGGCCGGAATAGGGTGGTCGGAGAAGAGGCGTCGAGTGGTAGTGTCAGCCGCAATCTAATTTAAAACCCTAATCTGTCAACATAATAACAACCTAGATAATAAAATCCAATTGATGAACTTCATTAATATAATCAAGTGTTCTTGAGCAAAATGTGAGAAACCCACATTGATTACAAATCAAATTGCAGAATTAATTGTAAAGGATTAAACTAGAATTTGGTAGACGATTGGACTAGAATGAAGAATCGCATGGATGAAGGTTGAGAAACAAATGTGAGAAGATGGGGGAAGGTGCCAACGTGCTAGAAAAATGGATTTCCAGTATTATCTTTTGTGTTTTTCATTTATTCTCTCTTGTTTCTCTCTCTTGTTTCTTTCTCAATGGGGGTGAGAAATGAGAGGGGTACACTCGGAATAAGTTGAAAAAATGTGTAGAAGTGAGTAAAATAAATGTGCGGGATTTAACAACTCCCAATAAAAAACCAGGCGTAGAGAAGAAAAAAGAGTGTTGACTCACCCACAGAAGAATGGCAATGTTGTTCTCACATTGACTGCCACTACAAGTCTATAAATGAATGTATAAGTATAACCTCTCAAACTATTGTTCCTGCCACTTCATTTCCTTGATTCCTCTCTTCTTTTGTTCTCCTCTCTTCTCATTATGGCTATCTTTGGTAATTTCTTTCTCCCTTTTCCTTTTATCAGTGTCAGAACCAGGATTACAAAATTATTGTCCCCTTTTAAATCTAATTTTAGTGCGAAGTACTACCTAAGTATTTACACTACATATCAACCATCTTTTCATTTTTCTTTTCTTTTATTAAATCTAGTTGTTAATGTTAATTATTGTTTGTGGTACGCAGTTATCCTTTTGGTCATAGTAAATTAGTCAATCCGTCCTAATTATTTGTTTACTTTTGATTAAAATAATCACAAAAGGATGGAAAATGTATCAATTTAGATGAAAATTGATGCAGTTGATTATGTTAATTGTGATGGGTTCTGAAAATCTAAATGAGCTGTTCTAAACCTTGTAGGTATTACCCAAAGTAGAATATTTAGGGTTTCTCGGTAGTAAAATAAATGCCTTTGGGCAGCTGAATTACATTTTAGACAGCTTCGGAGCTCAAAATGAATGCAATCTTACAACTGTGCTTGTTTCTGATACAACACGTAGTCGTTTAGGTTACCTTGATAGATTGGTAGGTTTACCCTGAAAACTCGAAATTTAACCCACTTTGTGAATCGTTGATTTATTCTTGACTTGTGTAGTAGAGTACTACGTCAATCCCGAATTTTTTGTCCTTGATTCGATTTTAATGGTCTCGTCAACAGATGTCATCTTTCACACACAAGTTTCCAGATATGTGTAGAAAAACAATGTAAACTATTTGATGTTTGATTTCTTAAACACACAGGTTTTTCATATCATTTTTTAATTGTACAGGCGTAGAGTATATTATATATCGTGAGAAAATATTGGTGAAAATTGACATTTGAAGTATATGTTTAGTGCTAGTTCGAGTGATAACTTCAAAGGTGGGAGGAGTTATCTGTCCTACTAGGCGATCAATGGAATAGACAATATTTTTGTTAATGGGTCGTTAGTTAGTAACAGGAGAGTAGATTTTGATTGTCTGTAATCGAATCTCAATTCATCACACTGTTGTTACCCCTAGCAGTTGAATATTCCTATTCATGTAGCACAACTTTTATTTCACGCTTGATTAATGACTTAACTCACTAGCATCGGTTTTGTCATCACATATAGAGCCTTTTTTCACAGCTGTAGATTTGTCTATCTCTTTAGTTAATCATACCTTCAATCGTTCGGAGTTTACCATTATATGCTGTGCTTTACTTTTGTTACTCAATTTCAGTGGCCAGTGGGTCATTTGCAGTTTTTCAGCTGCATAACATAAACATAACTTCTGTTTAGAAGGGTAACTATTAACTAGACACTCTACTTGTTAGAATTACTTACATAGTCAAATTGCAGATATTGGATACTCAATCTTGGCCAAAAATAAAACGCAGTCAGAGATATCGGTACTTCACAAGCTAAACTGTTGCCAATGGTGACTTTTGGTGGGGCTCAATGTTTTCTTCTTAGTTGCTGGACAAACTGCTGCTGTACTATTAGGAAGATTTTATTATGATCAAGGTGGCTCAAACATATTTATGGCCACCCTTGTTCAAACAACGGGTTTTCCTATTCTTTTTATACCTCTTCTCTTCCTGCCATCCTCGCCAAGTTCTTAAACCCCTTCAGGCGCACTATCTGGAAAGTACATTTGCCTGATCTATATTGCTCTAGGTTTGGTTCTCGCTTCTGACAATTTCTTATACTCAAAAGGGCTCTTATATCTCTCTGCCTGAACCTATTCTCTTATTTGTGCTACCCAATTAGCTTTTAATGCTGTTTTTGTTTTCTTCATCAATTCCCAGAAGTTCACCCCCTTGATTCTAAATGTCGTGGTCATTCTTTCATACTCTCCTGCTCTACTTGAGGTAAATGAGAGTTCTGACGCGCCTGAAGAAGTAACAAGATCACAATATGTAATTGGATTTTTGTGCACTCTCGGTTCTTCAGCTATTTACTCGCTACTGCTTTCACTCATGCATCTCACCTTTGAAAAGGTACTCAAGAAAGAAACATTTTCAGTAGTTATAGAGATGAAAATCTACACATCAATAGTCGCCACTCTTGCTTCTATTGTTCGACTCTTTGCAAGTGGGCAATGTAATACTTTGTCGGGCGAAATGCATAGTTTCCATTCCGGCAAAGTTTCCTACGTTATGACTCTGGTCTGGATTGCAGTGTGTTGGCAGATGTGCTTTGTGGATGTTGTGGGCTTGATCTTTCTATTGTCGTCTTTATTTTCAAACGTCATAAGTACAGTGGCTTTGGCTGTGGGGCCTATCGCTTCTGTGATTGCTTTCCATGACAAGATGAACGGCATCAAGATAGTTTCTATGTTACAAGAACTCTGAGGATTTGCCTCTTATATATATCAAAATTATATAGATGAATCTAGGACAACACAGTTAAGGAGGCAAATGGAGCCAAGTGACAGTCGAGTTGGTTCATGCTGAGCAACACTCGCTCACTCAAGTAGTTTTCTCATATGACAGAATGTTCTAGTTTTGGATTTTACCGATTATTTTACCGGTTCTCTTCCTAAGGGGAGCAATCATTTCTTGGGTCTGTTTTATTTCTCATTTCTCATTTGTTATTGTAAATAAATTATTTAGCAGTTTAACAGAGATGATATTCTACATAATATCTTGATTGTGTTTTGGCATCAATTTTGGGGGAAAACTAATATAAGATGTGTTGACTGTTTACGTTCCTCACACATTTGTGTGTTGACGTTCATTATAAGAGTAAGGCAAAGGTTTACATTTGACCTTCCCCGGCTTTGCATCATCAAATATTCATAAACTTAAATATGGTAATAAGTGCATTTTGTAGTTTTACTAGTTTTAATTCTCATTATTAGGGTGAAGTGCAGTAAATCACCCTAAATAAGTACGATTTTAACTGATTTTGACTCTATGAATAATCATGTATTATCGTTGGTAAGATATATATATGGAAGCAAGCCCGAACCATACATTCGGCCTGTAACTGTGTATGAAGCGTAGCATGATGATGGATGCGAATAAAATACAATACTCTGTCACGTAGCCAGAGCAGGAGCCACATAGTTTGGGGCATAAAGAACAAAATAGTCACGACCGCAAATTATTTGATGCCTCTTTCAAGTTTGGCGCATGCTCCTTGTACCCGCAGGTTATGGTCTCCGAAATCAGTTTAACCACATATGAGTCACTGAACCTGAAATTAATGATCATATTTAAATACTCCTTCCGTCCCAATCATTTGTTTGCCTTTGATTAAAATACTCCTCACAAAAAAATAAAAAAGGCAAACAAATGACCGGGACGAAGGGATTACATTATATATAAATATTATGATATTTTAAATAATCATAATTATAATTAAACAATTAAAGTAAAAGTGAACTAGTCTTACCATACACCTGTTTCCTCATCCGGATGGAGATGGACTCTGCGAGTAGTAGTATCCATGATAAGTGAATATTTGTATGGTTTTAACCCCCAATTTAGCTCGGTTTTGTATGTCATTTGTGCTTTATTAAGCCATTTTATGAGTTAATATCGTCTTCTAGGCGAATTTCTATGTTCTAACCTGTTTTGTAGGGAAAGTGACGTTTCTACGCCCTTTTTCTATATTCCCGAGCATTTGCCTAGAACCCGACGATTCGAAGAAGCAAGCTTGACCAAGTGAAAGGCATTTCAAGAAGGTTCACTAATTCGAAAGAGAGAAGAAGCAAAGACAGTTTCGTAGTTGTCGGAAGATCAATCAATTAGGCGAAATAAATCATCGCTTTACATCAAACCCTATCAACAAACCCGACTCAAGAGGTCAAGGGGGATGTTGGAAGTCAAGTCAAAGCAAAAGGAAGATGAAACGTTAGTCAAGAGCTTCCAGAAGACCACATACCCGATCGGGTAAGTGTGTACCCGATCGGGTAAGTCTGCTGATCCGAGCATGGCGGCTTCTTCTTCCTACTTTTGTCCTATGTGTTTAATGCCCGACCTCTTCTCCACGAAACCCTAATGCTATATATAGATGCTCTAGCCCCTCTTATCATATCATCCATCTTACAATCCTCTTCTCTTCTCTTATTACATTTCTCCTTAGATTAGGAGGAGGGGGAACTAGCCTCCCTTCTCTCATTTTCTTCTTTAGTCTTTAGTTCTTAGTTTATTTCTGTCCATTTCATATCAAAACATTAGCTTAGATCAATAAGAATTTCATCCTTGTAATCTCCTTTGTGTGGTTCAAGCGTTGTAATTGGTGGATCGTTTATTATGTGCAAGGAATTTCTATTATTGTTATCGCTTTCATTGTTGATCGTCACCTAGGTATTCCCACTTTATCCTTTGTTTAATGTTCTTTATGTTTTCTATTTGATTGTTATTTTCCATACATGTTATCTTATATTCATTTTCATGTTGTTATAATTGTCATTTCATTTCTTAGATTATCAATTAGCGTCATTATTATCGCCATATAAAGAGTCAAAATCAAATAAACATGTCTATCCTAGTTTTCATTGTTAATATCATTTTAGATTTAGACATTATCATGAGTAAGTAGTAACCTTTCTAGGGTGTAGGTAGCCATGTTAGATTGATTAAAAGATGTTAATTGGATAAAAGAAATTGTGCCTTTAAAACGTTGTGTCTATGCATGTTTGGATCGTAACGATAGTTAACGACTTCTGGCCGGAAATCATCGACTAAAATGGAATTCTTTTCCAAGATAGAAATACGCGAATTGAATAGACAAAGCATGACATGGTGGATTAAGACCTAGTAAATCGCCTAAAAAGCCTGCTAGACCATCTGATCCATGATTGTAATGAACACATCATTCTTACGAACTCACAATGAACTATTTGCATGTTCCAAATCCAATTTCGTCAATATATCAATCTACATGTGTGAACCTACTTCCCTAGATGCTTTTCATCACTTACTTTATTGTTTCCATTTGTTTTTGTTTTGTTTTCATTTACGCTTTATATTAGTTCAGATATCAAAATCCCAAAACCCAGATTTTCATTAGATAAAACCCAATTGCGAGACATCTCACATTCTATAGGAAACACCATCTCCCTGAGGATCGACCCCTACTTCCCTAATTACATTAATTTGTTATTAGCCTAGTCTGGGTAATTTATCTTTGTATCGGGCTCGCGACAAGCACGATCAATCCACCTGTGTCGGTGGCACGTTCCTGTCATTCACTTGTTCATTCTCATCCTCCTGCGCTCTGTTTTCTACATTACTACAACTACCTCTTCTTCGTCGTCCGCCCGCCATATAGAGAGAAACTAAACTATTCAAAGTTGTCATGAATTAACAAACATGTACAACTAAATGACAAGAAACTATATATTGGTATTAATGAATAATAAAAACAACTGTCAACAGCTCAAATGAAACTGTTTTGCAAACGCCCATACATTTAGAAAAAGTAGTTTCAACTAATATAAGAATTAGAAATAATCTTATTCATCATCACAACTGTCTACATTAATGTTAACGCGCAACGCATCCTCCACCGTAATCTTATTGTTTCTTAACATAACTAATGAATTCATTAACGCCCATTACAAACTCCTGCCTTAATTTTTTATTACAATCCAATCTTTCATACATCCACGCTCGTTGTACTCTTTTCATTTCAAATCTACATACACGTTTATAATTATTATTATCGACTTAAATAAATATTCAAAACAATAACAACAAGAACTAAAAGTTTACTAATAGCAACAACAACAAACAACAACAACAACAAACAACAACAACAACAACAACAACAACAACAACAACAACAACAACAACAACAACAACAACAACAACAACAACAACAACAACAACAACAACAACAACAACAACAACAACAACAACAACAACAACAACAACAACAACAACAACAACAACAACAACAACAACAACAACAACAACAACAACAACAACAACAACAACAAAACCTCCAACAAACAACAACAACACACAACAACAACAACAACAACATCAACAACAACAACAACTATCTAACATCTTCAACCTGCAAAAAAAACAATATTTCGAGCTCATGGGTCCTTATCTCTCCAACCTAAACCCATCTTTGAATCTTTCATACCATTAGTAAATACTAATCATTTAATTAATTGTTATGAGACGAAAATTCGGCAGCAGTTCCCTACAGTTCTCCAAATACACAATGTTGAATGACTTGTCACTCGACATATGTATTCAGAGAACATTAAAGGAACTGTCAACCAAAATTAATCGTCAAATAACAATTAAAAAAATAATTAGTATTTACCACCTAAATGGCATGAAAGATTCAAAGACAGTCCCAAAACGGGGACTATTCAAGAATTACACCTAATGTGTAATTCTTGAACGGGTACTAAGTCTATCATATATGAACAACATTTCCTTAATAATTGTGCCAAAAGTAAAGGTAGACAAATGACCGGGACGGAGGGAGTAATAATAATTATACTATATTAATAATTATAACAATTCAAAGGAGGGAGGGAAAGATGGGGTGGGGGCGGCAAGGGGAGGGGGTGGCGGCGGCAGGGAGGGGGTGGTGGCGGCAGGCCACGGCGGCGCCGGCAGGGAGGGAAAGAGCAGAAAGAAGGGAAAGGGGAAAAGGAGGAAAGAGGAGGGGGGCGACGGGATCCGGCCAGGGGAGGGGGGTGGCGCCGGCAAGGAGAGGAAGAAGGTGGCGCCGGCAAGGGGAGGGGGTGGTGGCGCCGGCAAGGGGAGGGGGTGCTAGATCTGAAAAATCAATTTAAGAAGAGGAGAGAGAGAGAGAGAAAGAGGGGCGTACCAATTGAAGGCTCCGGTGGTGTAGGTGGTGGCTCCGGTGGTCTTGGGTTAGGGTGGCGCCGGTGGGGTCTTGGGTAGGGTTGACGATTGTAAAATAATTTGGGTTTTGTAAAAGGAAACACGGGGAAAGAGAAAAGGCTGTTCGGATATATCAAAAAAACTTGCGACGGAATTTCCGTCGCAAGTCCGTCGCAAATTAAATATTAAAAAAGCCTTGCGACGGAAATTCCGTCGCAAGGTCCGTCGCATAGCAACTTGCCACCTGGCTTTCCAGTGATGAGTTTTCAGTCAGTGATTTGCTTTTGCGACGGAAAATCCGTCGCATATTCCGTCGCTAATATCTCTTTTGCGACGGAAATTCCGTCGCAGAAGTTCCTGCCATGTAAAATTTCTAGGCGCCATGGCTGGAAACTCTGCTACGGAATGTCTGTCGCAACTCCGTCACACGTTTCTATTTCCGTCGCAGGATCCGTCGCAAAGGTTTTTTAGCTACGGAATTTATGTCCGTCGCAAATATTCCGTCGCTAATGAAATCCTTTTTTGTAGTGAATTGGCAGTGTTATCCCATCATTTCCAATCATACCCTCATACTCAGATAGCCTAGGCTTTTTTTGGACAAAAATAAACTATTATAAATAAAATAAAATAAATTACTACATAGCGTTCATTTATATTACAAACAAAGGGGGATTAGAGACCCCCGAACTACTGAACATAACCGAAAAAAAGTAACTCGAAGTCGTAAGTCGTAACTGAAGAGAAAAAAATACAATTTTTTCAAACGCTGGAATTGTAATGGGTGTCAAATTCGATCATCTGAACTTAATTTCTCTTGGTCCTCGTAACGATAGTGATAGAGTGTCCAAATTAGCAAATATAAGTTGAAACAATGACAGAAATCGACGATCTTTTCTTAGAAGTAGCTGTAACACCCCGCCATACCCTGAGCCTTTACGCATGGTGATGTGCTACGCCCCGGTTTCCAGAGGGTAGGACGTACCAAATTGAGTTTCAACAAATTGTTATCATATCAAAATAGTGGAAGTCAACAAGATTACAAGTTCTCGAAAGGTCAACAAGTCTACAAACCAATTCAAACAAAACCAATTATGACAAGTCCAACTTTAACTCAAAACTCAACAAGTGATGACTCTAGTCCCTTCCAATCCCGTGCATCAACCAACATGCATCCATAAGCAATCGTCATCATCATCTACTCAAGTCTACTCGCCATACGCCGAAAATCTCGTATGAGTCACGGTAAATAAAACAATACAACGGTCAACTTACATGTATATAATCAATATCAAAAAATCACAATATCATCATCACACATATCCGGTGCCATCGAATAGCGCACCACGATGCCATAAAAAAGCACACCGTCCTCTAATCGCGGTGGCATCAAGTAGCACACCGCCGTGTCCAGGGAATGCCGTAGACATCATGAGCCATACAGTAGAAGATCACCCCTAGACCCAAGTCATAATCACGTTCACTAACTCTTCCATGGTGGGACCATGAATAGCGACCCACAGAGTTTATGGAGCCGGTTCCCACAACAGCTCCATATAAACAACCACTCCAAACACCAAGTACATCACAACACAATCAATCATCCAAACTCCAATAACATGTCACAATCATATCATAATCCACATCAACCAATCACATACACATAAACTGAGTAGGAATAACCTACTTTTTAGCAATCAATCTCAACAAGCAATCACAAGTGAAGTAAGCTAGAATTCCTCTACTACAAAGTCGCCGCCTACAATATCATAATAAGAACAATTACTATTAAGAACTAACAAGTCTTATGAAATAAGACTAATTATCACAATTTATGACTATTTCCCAAAATTCTAACATCATCAAGGTCAATTATCACAATCTAGGTCTCAATAACTCAAATCTGAAGGTAATAATCAATAAACTACAATTTACAACACTTTTCCCCAATTTTTAGGTCTAACAACATCAATTCCATCATCTATAATCATATTAACATCAATAACCTAATATGAAGATAACCATATTAATTCAATCTAAACAACATTTAATGATCTAATATCAATTATCTCATCCTAATAATCAATCTAAACACTAATTACATACAAATTACTCAAAACCTAACTAAATAAGATGATAAGATGAAATCACAAGATAGGATGAAATCACAAGATTGGAAAAAATATGAGAAAGATCTAGAAGAATAAATTTCTCAACAAATCCAAGGAGAAATTAAGAAGTAATAAAAGAGCAATTATGGTTAATTAAAGAGATATTACAGTTTTGATGAGAGTTTATGATACTAATGAAGACATGAAACAACACTCGACCTAGTAATACCCGAGGTATTACAGTAGCAGAAACTCGACCCTTCCAATCTTTCCCGTAGGAGCAACCTGTAATTCCCCATCTACCAAAGAGCCTTACCAAGGCCTTCATTAGTAAATATGGGTGTTACCATCTCAGTTGCACGAGATAGATAATATCAAATAGACCATAATGCAACAACATTTATTATAAATAAACTGTAAGGCGATTACATTGTCTCAACCAAATACAAAATAAGTTCTCCAAAATAATGTATTCAAACTAGACCAATCATCTACTGACTAAAGACACAGCAGAAGCTAGACTCATCATCAGCGACATCCCCCTCGTTCCCAGGCATGCTCAGGAAATACTTGCTAGAGTCCTGCTCACCATTTCTCAATAGATCACGGCAGTTTTGAAAACAGAAAAAGGGTCAAAATAGTCATACACCAATCAACGCATCAATAATAATCAACCATCATAATAAAGTACCCAATAACCAATGACCAATAATCAACCACAACCACAAGTAACTGAGTTCCCGCCGAAGCGGTCACCCCTGCCAACGTCATACTGCAGATCTGAACGCTGACAAAAGCCCCTCTCATTGGAACGAGAGTTCCCGGAACATTAATGTGCACACCCATACTGGAGGGAGAGCCATGAGAGGCAAACTCGGGGTTTGGAACCGTCTCTCGACCGGACCACCAAAATAGAACAAATAATCATCACAATCACCATCACAACCACCATCACCATAATCATCATCAATAATCAAGGTCGCAATATCAGCAACAACAACATCAGCAACAACAATCATCAAATATATCACATCAATCAACATACGAAAGTACTGAGTAAGGAAACCCTACATCAAGGCAAATTTCGCAAACAATGACGTATTCTTGAACTCTTTCTCTACGAATTCTCCTCTGAACAATAGACAATAGTCTAAAAGCAATACCATTAAATACCCATCCCGAACTCATTTTAGGGTTTCAAAAGATTACCCAACAATACTAAATAAACTCAGATTAGGGTTGTGTTCTTATGCAAAACATGAAGGTTGTTGCCTATTCTTCTCGACAATTGAGAGTTCACTAGGTGAACTATCAAACTCATGACCTTGCGTTAGCCGTTGTTGTTCATGCCTTGAAGGTTTAGAGGTATTATCTTATTGGAGTTCATTGCAGCATCTACACCGATCACAAGAGTTGATGAATGATTATGATTTTGAGTTGCTCTTCCATGAATGATGTAAAGTAAACCCACTATTTTACTTTTTCAGAGATAAAAATGTAGCGGAATAAAAAAAAATATATGGATTAGTTGCGGAATCTCGCAAGATAAACAACTAAAACTTGAATTAGACAAGTACTCTTGCAAGATAACTCGAATAACTCGAAATAAACGGATATGAATTAGTTAAGACAATCTCGCAAGATCACTCAACTAAAACTTGAATTAGACAAGTGATCTCGCAAGAAGACTTGAATAACTCATTTATGTAAACTCTCAACCTTGCAAGATATCAAGCAAACACAAATTTAACCTCGCAAGGAATAATGGTTATTATTTCCCTCTCGCAAGAAGTAAATAATAGAACTTAAAGCTCGCAAACTAATTAGAACAAACAAGTAATAACTTGAATTCAATTCTCAATTGTATATGAAATTGTGATTACATGACTCTTTATTTATACTACTACTAATTACTTTAAACTAACTAGCTAATAATTAGGAAACTAACATGACAACCACCTTATTTCAATTTAGGAATTAAGATCATCACACTACTTTATTCAAATTAGTAAAATAATAACAAAACTCTATTTAGGAAAGTAAGCTTGAGAACAATTTAAACCAAGCTTTTATCTTGCTTTTGAATGCCACGTCCATTTTGCGTCATCCGCGTACAATCTGGACAGCTCACCTTAAAACGATCATATCTCCTTCGTTACTTAACCAAATAATGTGTGTGACCACTTTTTGAAAAGATAACATCATGTACTTTCATCTCCAAGTTCAATCACGTCAAAATAAGCTATATATTCTGAGATATTTATCTCTAAAGGCAAGGGAACGAATCTGAAATGTCAAGAGTGACTTAAACTTGCATTTTGAACATATATCTATGTAACTCATATATCAATGAAGGCAAAGATAATGTGGTTGCCGATGTTCCAAGTAGGAAGACGACCTATTCCTTGAGTGCCATTTGTGTGTTGCCTGATGACCTTTGTGCCGAATTTCGAAGACTGAAGCTAGAGTTTGTGGAGAACGGATTTGAGTACCTAAGTGCGATGGTTGCCAAACGCGTCCTTCGCGAGATTCGAGAAAATCAATTTGATGATGCTACCTACAAATCCTTTCAAGCCAAACTTCTTGAAGGAAAAGCTAAGGATTTCAAAGTTGAAGGCAAGGGTGTTCTCCGATTTCGGGACCGAATGTTTGTACTTAATGCCATTGACCTAAGGAAGAGAATCCTTGATGAAGACCATCTTTCCCCTTATTCTATTCACCTCGGAGGCGACATGATGTACAAGGATTTGAAGCTACAGTTTTGGTGGTCAATCTTGAAGGGTGATGTCCTGGCCTATGTAAAGACTTGGAACTTGTATTGACTTGCTAAAGCTTATATGGATGAAATTGTCCATTACCATGGTTTCCCCAAGGAGATCATTTCTGATCGAGACTCGAGGTTTTGTTCAAGATTTTGGAAGGCCTTGCAAGAAGCTTTGGGTAGGAAGTTGTTGATGAGTACCGCTTTCCATGCCGCTAACGATGGTCAAACCGAGAGGAACATTTAAACCCTTGAAGATCTTTTGAGAGCTTGTGCCCTTGACTTCCAAGCTAGTTGGGAAAAGAGTCTACCCTTGGTGAAATTATCATACAACAATAGTTATCATGAATCCATCAAGATGGCGCCCTATGAAGCTCTTTATGGAAGGAAGTGTCGTAGTCCTATTTGTTGGGACCAATTGAGTGATGTCCAAGATATGGGTCCCGACAACCTTGTAGAGACGATCGACCATGTGAATATCATCCATGAGAGGATGAAAGTCGCTCGATACTTCCAAAATTCATATGCCGATACCGAAGAAGGCCCCTAAAATTTGATGTTGGTGATAAGTTTTCTTGAAGGTGTCCCCAATGAAGGGTATGAAACGGTTTGGTGTGAAACGGTTTGGTGTGAAAGGGAAGTTGAGTCCAAAGTACATTGGACCATTCGAGATTATCAAGAGAATTGGTGTTGTGGCTTACAAATTGGATTTGCCTCCGAATTTGGGCAAATTTAATGATGTTTTCCAGGTTTCTCAACTTAGAAAGTACATTAGCGACCCGAGCCATGTGTTGCAAAATGATGTTCCCAAGATCGAGCCAAGTTTGACTTTCGAGGAAAGACCGATCCGAATCTTGATTAAGAAAGACAGGAAATTGAGAAGCCCCTAGTGAAAGTGTTGTGGAAATGTGGAGTTGTGGAAATGTGGAGTTGTGGAATAAGCGACTTAGGAGACGGAAGCTTTGATGCGAGCCAAGTACCCGAATCTATTTGAGTAAGGCACTGTTCTTTCCATTCAAGTTTTGAGTGTAATACCCGTAAAATTCGTCAATAGAGATAAAAAGGGAAATTAAAAATTAAGCGTAATCGAATTTAGCAATAAAGGATTTTAAAAGACTAAAATCAATGGAGATAAAATGGAAGATCTAGTGGCGATATAGTTATCGCTTCGTTGTTAATCGGGTACGAGTTTGGGGAAAGTAATTAATAATAAAGTATTAATGTGGAACATTATAAATATATATCTATAAAATAAAATCCGTACATAATAAAATATGAGGTACAACAAATAAAATCTTGACGTTAGTAATTGGTAAAAACCGTCGAACAATTGTGTGCGTAATAGACCGTCGCGCCATTTAAAATTTCCGCGCATCACAAATATGGAAATTATAAGCCATAATCATGCCTAGGAACCTACCTACTTGATCATGCAAAATGGACCAATATATGCAAAGATTCCCTTCCCCTTTGTCCCCCATTTGTGACACCACACACCTCCCCATTCACTCTCTTTTCCTCTTCTCAAAAACACACTTACCTAAACACTCAACTCTCATTATTTCTTACACTCCATCAGATTTCAAACACCATTTTACAAAAAAAAAAGAGAGATTAGAGGGAGAAAGAGAGAAAAGAAAAGGAGGAGGAAGAAGCAGCATTGTAGGTGGAGGATCTTGCCTAGCTTATATTCTTAACCATGTAAGGAACATCCAAAACCATTTTATTTCTGTTTCAATATCTTCACAACACATATTCATATGTTTTTTAAACTATAAACTGAACAAACAAGTCTCCATTCATGCATGCATAAATCTAAGCAAGTAACAACCATTAAAGTGTCAAAATTCGTAGGTTGATTATGAACAGAATATAGATCGAACTTAAACTCATTATTTTAATGTGAAATGAATATATGTTGTACCTTATTATTTTCTTAAAATGATCACAAAATTTAGTAGTTATTTCATGCACCATTTTAAAATGAAAAATATATTAGTAAAACCCGTTTCTGGGTAACTCGGGATTGCATGTCTCACTTAATGAGTTATAAAAGTATATCTATAGAATGGTTTAATGTCTCATATTTTAACTTGGTAATATCCTTTGAGTTTAGAGCATGTTAGGCTCTTGAATAAACTCATTTCATTTTGTTAAGACGGGTTTCTGCTTTGTTACCTTTGATGACTCGAACTCCGACATATTCTGGAAAAACGTGATTTTGGGTATCTTAAACTCCGTTTTAGACTTTGACCTACAAGGTTCTAAAGTTAGTATACTCATAAAGAAATCTATATAAACTGACATCGGCTTAAAATATGATGTTTTTGATTTATTATGATGTTTACAAGTATCTTCTATAATCTGGAAAAAATGAGATAAATGAGTGTAATAGTTTTACTAGTAAAAACTTGTCATCCTCATAAAAGGCTTTTGAAATTATACTTATTAATATTTTTAGCATCCCATCTTTTAATATGTTGAATTATTAGGAAATTAGAGGATTTTAGACTTGTGAGTCATGGCATTATGATTTTTTAAAAGCATTTTCCACCCAATAAAATATTACGACTCGTTTTTGGACAGATTTTCCTAAACTGTAAATTCGTACAACATAGAGGTCTTTTCAGGCTTTGACTCACCTTATATTAAAGTTAGAGGACATCTTTAAGAACCCAACCCCACTAAACGCATATCAAAATGATTAGTAATGAGGGAGATATGACAGTTTAATGTTACTTCTTCCTGACAGTAAAATCGTGGAGACTAGTTAAGTTAATATAACTTGCATAATCTTATTTCATGTATGCTTATGACTAAACCAACAATAAAAAGTTGACAAATCATGCATATACATTATGTTCTTATGCTTTAGTCATATTTAAAGACTATAGAGTGGGATGGGTTAGTTAAAGGAACTTAACATAATAGAAACCGTATGAGACACGTAATGTAAAACAAGATAGTTAAGAACCGACTTGGATACATTAGTAATCAATATTTTATACATATTGTAGACTCAGAATTTGTAGAATATGCGTTGTAACCGCTCCCTAAGCAACGTTATAATGTAAGGGAAACACTTGTCCGTACATTACTTTTGCATTGTCAAAACATCTTTTTAAATATTGAACTACATTGTTATGATTGAAATGGTTGTTCATGTTGAATGATTTCGTTGGTATGAATGTGATGACTGATTTGATTTTATTTGTGGAAACGAGAAATGTGTTTGGAACAAAATGAGAAGATTTTGATTTAAAACAAAAACCGTTTTGATCACTTGAATATGATGTGTTGGATTTAAGAAAATGGGTTTTGTGTTGGATTCTGAAACGGTTTTGGTAGAGGGATAGGTTGTCCCTAATTAATAAGGGGCATCCTATCCAGAGCTTCTGGCGGGGGTTAGTTGAGCGAGACCCCGTCCTCTTATCTTCCTCCTTGGTGTTGGCCCTATGAGGGGTGTGCACACTCGGGAGTTTAGGACAGTTATTGTACATGGTTTGGTGAACCTCGTCTTATCCGGACTAGGGCGAGGGGATCCTCTCCATACGGTCTCTATCCAAGTATACTGATGATGGAAACTTATCGAAAGAAATGTTTTCTTTCAAATGGAAAAGGCATTGGAAGGAATGTGATTCGAAACGTTTGGAAGCACTCATGATTTCTTCTTGACTATATTAAATACCACATGTTGTTATTGAAAATTCTTATATCTCATACATTGTTTTGAAAATGTAATTCAAGTTACTATTCTACAACTTACCAATTCTTCTTTTCGGATTGTTTACCTTACTCAACATTATTGTTCACCCTTCTTTTTTTTTGTCCTTGATTGGACCTGCGATGACCACAAACTGTGTGAGCAGATCGTATGACAGGTACTTGTGGAAAGTAGAGTCGAGAACTCTTGGGGAGAGCGCGCTATCATAGAATATTTGAAGTTTGAACTTTAAAAATATTTGATGGTTTTTGAGACTTATAACTTTGATTTGCTTCCGCTAAATTTGGAATGTTGTAATCGGATTTTATCACCTTGGTTTTTGTTCTTATGGACTTTTATCCTTTTTGCTTTAAATCATGGTTATATTACCACATTTGATTACATTGTGGCAAACCCATTATCTTATTTTATATGAAATTGGAATTTTTAAACTAAGAGAATATTGGGGGTGTTACAAAGTGCTATCAGAGCGGGTTTCCTTCTTGGATAGGTGATTAGATCTTCATATCTCTTCACTGCCTGTGAATCGACCGGCCTAAGTAAATATTTTCAAAACGTTTTCAAAATAATAATAATAATAATAATAATAATAATAAAAAAAAATTGAGAGGAGCGGAGGGTAGGCGATTGTCGGGAGATTTGTGAGTGAGTGAGGGATTTTGCAACCGGCCGCCGCCGGCCATCCCTGGGTCTGCCACCGGCACGAAAGCCTGCACTATGTCGTTGGCATCACGCGGTCTGTCTTGGTTTGCCATCCCTGGGTCTGCTTGCAGGTAGTCTGTGTGGGGGAGTTGCACGCCTGTTGCTGGTGGTGTTGGCCATCGCTGGTGAGAGGGTTGCCACCACTACGCGCACACCAATCAGACCTCACGTCGCCGGTGTGCGTCGTGTGTTTGTGGGTGATTTCCTTTTGACCGTTCTTTTCGGGTTTCAGGTGCGGTGTCGCGGCTTGGTTCGCCATTGGTGCCACGGCTAGCTTCGCCTTTGATGGCATGGGTAGCCGCCGTGTGTTAGCCTTTGTGGTTGTTGCAGGTTAGCCGTCGTGGCTCGTCTCTTGGTTGTGCGACCGTTTTTTTGTTTTTCTTTTATCATTAGGGTTTTGTTTTGGTTTTTTGGGCTTTTCCTTTCCATGCACATGCACGTGCCCTTGCATGTGCATTAGTGGTTCTCTTGTTCTTGCTTGTTTCGTACCATGTCCGTTTTAGTCCGATTTCGTTGTCGTTTTTCGAGTCTTCATGAGTGTCCGGATGGTCGTGGTAAGGGCCTTACTAAGGCCGCCTAGCAAAAGCATTTTAAGGACCGTCATTGTCTTGGTGATGCTATGGGTCTGACGCGTCAAACTCTTACTAATAGTCTGACCGTTTTCTCTAATGCCGAGATTACTTTGAAGCGGATAGGGCTTTGGTTGTGTGGGGAGTGTTTTAAAAGTCATACTTTTCGCTCTAGGTGTCGGCATAGTCGTGGTGATATTGTTGCGCCTCCGAATTGTGGTGATGGTGTCGTTAACTTTATTATTCATGGTATCCCCAGACCTCCTGCTCCGCCTCCCTTGGTTCTTTCATCTGATGATGGGGTTGGGTTTGCTCAGTGGTCTATATCTTCTCTTGATCGTTTATTTTCTTTGGGTCTTCGCACCGTGAAATCTATTCCCCCTAAGTGTCGTCTTGGGTTTGCTCGGGTTTTGAAGGGGGTCTTGGATGATGTGGCTGAGTTTCCTGGTGACCTCTCCTGCTGAGTTCGTTTGCTTATGTTGCCTCTTTGTGTGCTTAAGACCTTCGTTCCTAGGAGTAATCTTGAGTGTAGGACTGCTGTTAGGCGACAACGTCAGGAGGAGAGTATTACCAGGGCTATTCTTGCTTGGGGGGTGCCTGGAGGGGGTTTGCAGCTTTTGCAGGAGTGTTTGGCGGCGTCTCCTCCTTTTTTTCATGTGGAGGAGGACCTGGATTTGAGTGTGCTTAACCTCCGCCAATGTCGGCGGAAGATTTGTGATGGTCACTATACTGCTGTTGTTAGGGTGCTTTCTTCCTCTGGTATTGTCCCCTACTCTGATGCCACTCTTGGGGCTTTGCGAGAGAAGCACCCTGTCGCCCCATCTCCTTCCTTGCCTCCTTTGCCTGTGGATCATCATTATCTTGTTGCCTCTTCGGCTGTGGTTTTGGATATGAATCGTAGTTTCCCACGTGGCACTTCTTGTGGGAGGGATGGGTTTCGTGCCCAACACCTCATGGACTGTTTGAGTGGCGCTGTTGTGGCTATCTCTGATGATCTGATTGCTTCTATTACTAGGGTGGTCAATATTTTCCTTTAGGGCAGATGTCTACATGCTCTTGGTGAGTTCATTGCTAGCGCTCCGCTTACCCTGCTTGTTAAACTTGGTGGTGGTGTCCGTCCTATTGCTGTTGGCACCGTCTGCAGACGTCCTGTTTCTAAGGTAGGTGCTTCTTTGATTGGTCCTTCTTTGTGCTCTTATTTTGCTGGTCTTCAGTTTGGGGTTGGGGTGTCCGATGGAGGAGAGGCTGTCTTGCATGCCTTGAATCGGTTCATTGAGGCTCGTGGTGGTGATGTGGGGATTTCTATGTTGCTGGTTGATTTCCAGAATGCTTTCAACCTTGTTGATCGTGTAACCATGCTTCTGGAAGTTCGCCGTCGTTGCCCGATTCTTTCCCGTTGGATGGAGTTCTGTTACTCTAGTCCTGCCCATCTTTATTATGGGGAACATTGTTTGTGGTCTTGTCAGGGAGTCCAGCAGGGTGATCCTTTGGGACCCTTGCTTTTCGCTTTGGTTTTGCATCCCTTGGTGTGCAAGATACGGGATTCTTTTGATTTGAGTTTGCAAGCTTGGTACTTGGATGATAGCACCATTGTTGGATACTTTGGAGGTACGAAAGGTATTGGATTTGATTTTGGCAGATGGTCCTCAGTTTGGTCTACATCTTAATGTCGCTAAGACTGAGGTTTTTTGGCCTACCGAGGATCCCCGGAGTCGACTTCCTTGTGTTTTCCCCCCTTCTATTGCCCGGCCTTTGCGTGGTGTCTCTGTTTTGGGTGGGCCTGTCAGTACTTGCCCTAGTTTTGGCAGTGAGCTTGTGGCGAAGAGAATGACTAAGACCATCGAGCTTATGGATTTGGTTGCTAGGATTGAGGACCCGCAATGTGAGTTGCTTCTGCTTCGAGCTTGTACTGGTATTTCTAAGCTCTACTTTACCCTCCGTACTTGTTCCCCGGGGATCTTTGGGTCTGTCCATCTTCGTTTTGATGCAGCGCTTTGTTCTAGCTTGGAACGTATAGTCACCGCGTCTGGGCCTGGTTTTGGGGAGTGGCAGTGGCGCCTTGCCACTTTCCCTTTTCATCTTGGTGGGCTTGGTGTTTATGCTGCCGGGGATGTTTTCATTATGCTTTTCTGGCGTCCCGTTTGCAGTCTGCTGATTTGCAGGCTAAGCTACTACGGTCTTCTGGTATTGTGGATGCTGGTCCTACTTTCGACGATGCCTTGCGTGTGTTCTCTGAGACTAAGGGTTCTTCCTTTTTACGTGATCCTAGTGAAATCACTGCCCCTAAACTTATGAAGAAACTGGCAGATATATATTTTGCGAGGATTGCTGCTACTGCAGAATCTGTTTTCTCTTTGACACCGCGTCAGCTTGCGTTGTGGAAGTCTCATCAGGGTGCCCACGCCTCTGATTGGTTGCGTGCGGTTCCTATCTCTGGGTTGGGTCAGACTATGAACAGGAGGACTGATCGTAGTGTGCTGGGGTATCGACTAGGTGTCCCGTTATTCACGGTATATAGGCCTTGTCCTGCTTGCTCTCGGGTTTTTGCTGATGATATGTATGGGAACCATGTTGTTTCTTGTACTGGTACTGTGGGGGTTAAGCATCGGCATAACCTCGTTCGTGACACCTTAGGTCTGGTATTTCTACGGGCAAGGAGGTTGATATCGGTTTGGTTGACGGGCATGGCTGATCTCTTCGACTTGCGGATTTACTACTTTATTCCTGGGACAGAGGGCGTGATGTGTGTGTTGATTTGACAGGGTCTTCCTCCTTGCCTCAGACTGGGATGTCAGATTTTGTGCCGGGACGGGTTGTCGCTGATGCTGCTCAGCGCAAATGTGCTAAGTATAGGGATTTATGCGCGATTGCTGGCTATGGTTTCCTACCCTTCTCTTTCTCTTCGCTTGGGGAGCTCAGCAAGGATGTTGTTGACTTGCTTAAGCGGATCCAGAAATTCTCGGTATCTCAGGATGCAGGGGCTCGGGTTGCCGCTTATATTTTTACTAGGATTATCTTTACTGTAGCTAAGGGGGTGGGGGCCCAGATTGTCTCTCGGCTTCCCACCAACTTCATGTAAACTTTTCAATTTATTTTAATGAAAGCTGCGCGCAATTTATAAAAAATAATAATAATAATAATAATAATAATAATAATAATAATAATAAATGGCGCGTGTTAGATGAGTGTATGTGGGATTTGTAAGTTTCTTAAACTCAATATTAGACATTTCTAATATAAAATCATTAATAGTTTACTCTTAAACTATTTGGATCTTATGCATGCATAACATTAAAAATAAAGATAAGAAGAAACATTTTTCGTACATTGATTTGAACGGATTTGGGCACAAAATAGGACTCCTTCCTACTTTGTTCTTGAGCTCAAAATATAGGGATGATTTCAAAGTTCTTAGAATAAGAACAGTCCAATTAGTTGCACCAAGACTACCCTTAATCACTATATAAAATACTACACTAGTATAATATAATAGTTCCCTTAAAAGTGACTAATAAACACTATTACTACTCTTAGTAATTTTATTAGTAAATTTATAAACACAAGATGAACTTCTAAAGTATCTTTTAGTGTGAGAATGTGAGATGTAGAGAGATAAGTATACTATTGTTAATAATAAATCAAGTAGTGAAAATAAGAGGAAAACTTGTCCTCTTATTAGCACAAGCCAACCTGCCACATGCATGGGGAGTGGGGTGTTATTTTCTCCTTTTGTTCTTCACAATGCAATAGTTAGGGTATAGGTTTAGGCTAGTGAATGATTATGTCTAATTCTTAATTAGAACAACACTCAAAGCCTAATCACCCTACTACCCACCCCACAACCGGTTTCTCATGTGTAAAATGGAGTCCATTTTATTTTTGTGATTTTGTCATTTGTCACATATGTGACATGTGACATGTAACATGTAATATTTGCTTATAAATGTACATTTAACTAATTTAAATGCAATTTCATAAAAAATATATTAGACTTAACATTTTAAGTCATATTTTATAATTACATATAAATAAATGGGTCATCTCATATTTGGTTAAAATAATCTACAACAATTTGTAATTATAATCAATCAATTTAGCTTATCTCAAATGTTTCATAAACATAATGCATTCTTAGTAATATAACAATTAAATTACTAAAATGAATCTTATTTAATCATATTACAATAAGATATTATTCTCACTAATATAAACTTATTTCAATTTAAGGGATTGATTAATCTGTATCGCTATAAAATTAATTAATGTACATGATTATGTGATTGTCCTTTAGGTGTGACCTCAAGGGATCAACTCATCACCACCGTCATACGACAGTAACGTCAAACTCAATTGAGCCAATCGTTACCGATTTATGTTGACGAGTTGACTATAATATTCATCATCCCTTTGTATTCTTATTATTGAGATTTAATTATATGATCGCACTATTGTTGAGGACACTTACTCCAACAATCTCCCACTTGTCCGAGATAAGTGTGCGTCACAAATTCTCTTGTCCTATTACAATCTCCCACTCAATGCAAGGTGTCTTGCAGGTCGTACTTGCATTTGATCATATCAAGAGTGGTTTCCTTGATCTGGAGAGTCACTGTCTGACCGGAATTATCTACCATAGATACCTTCCGAGCGTGGCCACGCATTTTTAGCTTACTCCTCCTCGAGTGGCCTTGAGATTTTAAAACAACCCTGACAAGGGATGGACAAATCCTATCGCACTATTCCCTTCGAATAGCCTTAGCTCATCATGACCCAAAAGATGCTCATTTGACCCCAGTTACGAAGGTCGTATAGCATAAATTAAAGTCACTCTGAAACTGTGCCACCTTAGGCGAACAGTCTTTAGTCCAAGAATTGACTCAAAAAGAATACTATAGTAGCTTTTGCCATGACCAGGCTACAAGAGTTGCCAGAACTCTATAAGCGGTCACTGCCCGACAGATTGTCCCTTACAACCTGTCTATGTGATCGACTGGTCATCCCTTATGACCCTATGGCACTTGAACTTGCCATCAATCGCATCACACTAAAGTCACTAGGAGACGTCACCTCATATAAGCAACTAGGGGCCAATGCTACGCTAATATAATCCACTTTAATGAGGTTCAAAATTGTCTCTACAACCCATTTGGGTATAACAAAGCACAAAACGAGTTTTAGAAACTCAAACGATAAATGTGATTATCATATATGAACAATCAACACAATGTTATTGCTTCATATCATATAATCTAAATTTTATTTCGTCCATGACAATTCATGACGATCTTATTAAATGCAATAAAGGCTTGGGTAGTGAATATACCATATATTCATTTATTCCAACCTTGTAAATTGCTTTTTCCTTCCATCCAACGTTAGTCCTAATAACATGAATTCATCTAAGTACATGTCTAGATCTATATCTAGAGTTGGGGTCTTTAAATTGAAAGATGCTACCACTCGCTATCATGATAACTGATAGGTATTTAGGTAAAAGGATCTACCATTAGCTCCTTGTAAGCCACCTTATCCTCATCATAATGTACTAGGTCTCTATTTTTAGAATTTATAATGATTGACTCTTCAATCATCCTTTTAGTTATTCGCTTCTTATATAACAAAGGTACGCCTAGCATTCGGATAAATCCTTATAAGTTTGGAAATTTGGGTTTGTGTAACCTTTACCACATTACCAAATTTTCTCTACCAAACACAAGAATGTATCCCTAGTTCTCCTAGAGAACTTTACGGATGTTCTTGTAGGCTATCCAATGACTCTCATGTGGATTGATTTGTTATAGGCTTGTCATACTCCTAGCATACAATTTATTTAGGTACGTGTATGTAAAGGCATACATGATTGGTCTAATGACGGAAAAATTAGTACTTCATGAGATCAACAACTCTTAGGTTCAGTGGATGACTATGACCCTTTCATAATGATCCCACTTTCATCAACATAAATAACCTATTTAACTTGTTGAAATAGATAAAGGATCTTATCGATATAAGTCACTTTTCCAAATGTCAAACTAAAATCTTCTATTCCACAATAGATTTTTATTTTAGTATACATGTTGCCTTCTTTTATCCAGCATTAAAATCCAACCATTCCTTTCCAAAAAGGTAACACGAATACGTCAATCACAATAAGTGATACGTCATTCACGTGGAAAACAATTTCTCCCACTGAACTTCATGCCTTGACATGATAACCTTAGCTCCCACTTAACTTCATGTATATACATGACTTTAAAGTCCCATTGAACTTCATGTCTATACATGACTTTTTGATAATTCGAGTGAAAATCTTCTTATATCTCATAATAGAAAAGATCATCATAACCTCTAGGTAGATACCTTAGGCTTGTGTCATGTACACATCCTATTTCAAATCTCTATTTGGACATGTGGTTTTGTTGTGTATCTTGTACACACCTACTATGAGGTATTTTAGTGATGATATGGATCTAAGCATAGTTACGCATTAACTTAGCTTTCGCACACATTTTCATGTCTATCCATGCAACTATAATTGGACACCTCCAAATAAAACATCTTCATGTCTATAGAATGATTTATTGAACAACTCCAAATAAAACATCTTCATGTCTATAGAATGATTTATTGGACAACTCCAAATATATCATTCATTTGCATAGATTCCATTTAGTTTCATAAGTCTCTTATGTTAGAAAATCGAATTTTAAAATTTCTAGGTACTTCCACTTCATAAATCATAATCTTATTATATCAAGAACATTTTCTTATGGTCTCGTCACTAGTCTAAGAATTCACCTAAGAACACTTTCTTTTGGTCTCCTCACTAGTCTTGAGTCTAACCTAAGAACACTTTCTTTTTGTTTCCTCACCAGTTCCTAACCAGTTTTACGTTGTGGCTTATTTTCTCCCACTCTAGCTTTAGAAAAATACAACTATTTTCATTAAAGATAGCCTTATGAGTCACAAACAATTTTGTACTCATACTTACGAGGGAGGTAGAAGTATCACAACATGACCTTAAGTGATCTACTAAAGACTTTATTGTAAAGACATCGATTATTAGCTTCGAGATAGACTAGTTCTATAAGATAAAGAGATGGACTCACATTCATGTCATTTACTATCTTTATAAGTGGTGTAGCCAATTGGTTTGGTAGATTCCCTATTTTGAGTTCAATAACTCAATTTGACTTAACAATTGATCTTTCAAAGTGAGAATCGAGTTCTTAGCCTTTTATTATAGTGATCCAATCATCATAATACTAATATGATCAATTTGAGTCGATATAATTTATGTTATTAGTGCAAGTATAGTATAATGACAAGTTTTAGAATGAAAAAGTTTCCATAAACCGAGTGACTTGGGTTGAAAACCAAGTCACCAATATCCAATTACAACCAAATGTTAATAAAAGAAAATAAACAAATTTCCATTGTCAAACAAGGAAATAAAGAGTTTCTAAAACAATGTCACAAAATATAACCCAATAAAGAAGACAACACAAAATAAGTCCAAGCTTCCATATGTCTTCATCCATGGGTGGCTACCTTAGCTTCCCTTGAAGAGCCTCATTAGGCTTGCTTGTCCTTGCCTTTTTCCTTGCTTGGGTGCCCTAATTACAATTTA
Source organism: Heliosperma pusillum (assembly GCA_022085475.1). NCBI lineage: Eukaryota > Viridiplantae > Streptophyta > Magnoliopsida > Caryophyllales > Caryophyllaceae > Heliosperma > Heliosperma pusillum. Next base: position 21,486 of record JAIUZE010074294.1, on the reverse strand, counting down.
AAAGGGTAAGAATCACAACTTGTATCTATATACCAAAGTTGAGATCATAACATAAAAGATAGGGATGAAAATTTACCAACGAAAACAATTTTTCCGGCTTTGATATCTCCTAGATACTTGGGGCAATTCCTTTTCCAATGCCCTATGTCATTACAATAATGGCACTTGTCCTCGGTTGAGGCACCTTTCTTAGGCTTGGGTGAGCTATTCTCAATAGCTTTTCCTTTGCCTTTGTAGGTGGAGGGCTTCTTTCCCTTGCTTGCACCCTTTTTGAACTTCCCCTTGCTCTTTTTATTGATGTGAAGTACATCCTTGGTGGTGCTAACATTTAGCCATATGTCTCTCTCCGCTTGCACAAGCATTTTGTGCAATTCATGAAGAGAGGTTTGCATATTTTGCATATTGTAGTTTACCCTAAACTGCACATATGCCTTGATTTTACCCAAGGAGTGTAGTACGCGGTCAATAACGATTTGTTCGGGAATGTCAACCCCTTGCAATTTAAGAGTCTCGACATGCTCAATCAATTTGCGTACATGAGGACTAACCTTTTGGCCCTCTTTAAGATTCATGTCAAAAAACGCGGAAGTCGTCTCATATTGAATGATCCTAGGAGCTTGTGAAAACATAGTCACAAGCTTGGCATAGATCTTATAGGCCGTGCTCATCTTTATGGCACTCCTTTGGAGATCAACCTTCATAGAGAAGATCAAAACATTTTTGATTGCAGCGACTTCCTTTTGGTAAGCCTCATAGGCTCGCCTTGCGGCAGCGGTTGACCTTTCATTAGGTGTTTTGGGAGAGGCTTCAGTAAGGTAACGAAGCTTGTCGTCACCTTCCGCGGCCAAGCGGAGTTGCGCATCCCAATCGGCAAAATTAGCGCCATTCTTTTCTAACTTGCATCGATCCATAAAGGCTCGAAGCCATGAAACGTTTGTGAGAGTTGGAGCGTTGTTATTTGGAGTTGCCATTGCGAATAAATAATATTGACTACAAAAATGAGATGAAGGAAATGTTAACATTTATCGAATTAAATACTTGTAAACATTTTAAAACAAGTTTTCACATTTAAATAGTGACCTCTACCCAACTATTATAAATGATTCCGAGATCCAAATTCATATCAACTTGGGCACGGTAAGTCGATTCATCCCTTATTAACATAATTCGGTGGATTAACTCTTTAATCGATTCTAAATTAGAACTCTCGGTCGATAATATTACTTTAATATTTATCTTAAGCCCGGAACACATGCGCCTACGGTCGCGAATACTTCCGTTGAGCTCAATTCCTATTTCGAAATAATAACATTTATTACCCCACTTACCCAACGTAACAAGTTTAGCACCCCGGTGAGCCGAGCCTACTTCCTTGCGAAATTGGGATTCATGGGTTCTACATTTTGTAAGGCTTGATCTCAATTATTTATTATGAGAGGTCATGTCAATTTATTATCTATCTCGTTCAAGTGAACTAAATTGATGAATTATCGATAATTGTAATTGACACGATCGAATACTCGATGAAATATGCATGTCATGTTATGGCGATTTGGCAATGCATGCAAAACATATTAAATAAAATGCAAGCTTAAAAGAAAAACTCCTAGTATGGCCTTTCCTAAAATAAAAAGTCATATAATCATCTATTACAAATTCGGAAACCAACTCCTTTGGTCCCTTGAACTTCATAAGCACGCCTCCCAAGGTCACCGTCTCTCTCGGAACTCCTTTCCGAATGACACCGTCTTTGGGAAACTTCGGTATTACATAAATTACTAAATATATAATAAAATTACAATAATTTCCTATTATACATTTATAAAATAAAATAATACAATAAAAGTGATACGAGATCACAATAAATTACAACCGAATCAATATTCCCCTTACATTCCGGGCAATATCGATTAAAACTAAAGGCCATACAAGGAATAAATTACATAATTCCAAATTACATAAACCAAAATATAACATTCATAAATAAAAATGCAGCATTATAATATGTATAAACATGCTCATTTTAAATGCCAAATCGCTCTATTTAACGGTTTATATCGTATATAACCCGGTTTTACGGAAATGCGTGATAATAACTTGTTAAAATCACCAAACAATACTTAAATCATATTTAAGTCCATGTTAATTATCCCAACTGATTTAGGACTCAAAAATTAGTCTTCACTCAATTTTTTACAATAATTCAACTTGTTATTTAATTGCTTATAATTAGACTTTAAAATCATATTTTAATCAAATAAATCCAAATTTAATTCGATAATTTCAAATTTTGAATTTTAAAATTTTATACATTCTGGAACATTTCCATGACACTCATAATGTCAAAAATTATGGTTAAAAATTTCGAATCGTTTTGAGAAAAATCGGTTGCGCTTTATCGGTTTTATCAAATAAATTACATAAAGCATGCAAAAATTAATCATATTAAAATTTAATTTTATATCTGAAATGTAGGACATTTAAGCAACCACGAAAAATTTTATTTTGACATGGAATTTATTTTAGCTTTATTTTATAAATAAGTCACTCTTTATGCCATATTTACATTAAAAATTCATAAATCATGCTAAACAAATCATATAAGTTTTAATTTTTCCAGTATGAAAGTAAAACATGCATCTGACAACATACTAAACTTTCATGGTCATATTCAAAGCGTAAGTATTTCTAACAATTTAACCTTTTTTTATCCCATTTTATCATATAAAAATCATAATTCTTACGAAATAAGTCCACTTCACACGAAATCTTACATACAATAAGTAAAATGCATGCGTGATATTGTGTAAAACTTTCAAGGTCAGAAGATAAGTCTAACTATTTTTAGCATTTTAAACTTCATTTTACTCATTAAAATGTAATAAAAACACTAAAAATCATATTTGAGCAATATAAATTTTCATAAATCATCAAAAGGACCTAAAATCATATTAGGACCAGAATATATTGACATGTAAATAACTTTAATATTTTATCTTATAAAACACAAATTACTAGTTTTCTTTAAGTTACATTAACCCGAAAAAACTATAAATCAATTATGCATGCAACAACCAAAGCTCTTGATACCGTTTGTAAGTTTCTTAAACTCAATATTATACATTTCTAATATAAAATCATTAATAGTTTACTCTTAAACTATTTGGATCTTATGCATGCATAACATTAAAAACAAAGATAAGAAGAAACATTTTTCTTACATTGATTTGAACGGATTTGGGCACAAAATAGGACTCCTTCCTATTTTATTCTTGAGCTCAAAATATAGGGATGATTTCCAAGTTCTTAGAATAAGAACAGTCTAATTAGTTGCACCAAGACTACCCTTAATCACTATATAAAATACTACACTAGTATAATATAATAGTTCCCTTAAAAGTGACTAATAAACACTATTACTACTCTTAGTAGTTTTATTAGTAAATTTATAAACACAAGATGAACTTCTCGAGTATCTTTTAGTGTGAGAATGTGAGATGTAGAGAGATAAGTATACTATTGTTAAAAATAGATCAAGTAGTGAAAAGAAGAGGAAAACTTGTCCTCTTATTAGCACAAGCCAACAGGCCACATGCATGGGGAGTGGGGTGCTATTTTCTCCTTTTGTTCTTCACAATGCAATAGCTAGGGTATAGGTTTAGGCTAGTGAATGATTATGTCTGATTCTTAATTAGAACAACACTCAAAGCCTAATCACCCTACTACCCACCCCGCAACCGGTTTCTCATGTTTAAAATGGAGTCCATTTTATTTTTGTGATTTTGTCATTTGTCACATATATGACATGTGACATGTAACATGTAATCTTTGCTTATAAATGTACATTTAACTAATTTAAATGCAATTTCATAACAAATATATTATACTTAACATTTTAAGTCACATTTTATAATTACATATAAATAAAATGGGTCATCTCATATTTGATTAAAATAATCTACAACAATTTTTAATTATAATCAACCAATTTAGCTTATCTCAAATGTTTCATAAACATAATGCATTCTTAGTAATATAACAATTAAATTATTAAAATGAATCTTATTTAATCATATTACAATAAGATATAATTCTCACTTTAAACCTGTTCAAATTAAGGGAATAATTAATCTGTATCACTATACGATTAATTAATGTACATGATTAGGGGATTGTCCTTTAGGTGTGACCTCAACGGATCAACTGATCACCACCGTCATACGACAGTAACGTCAAACTCAATAGAGCCAATCGTTACCGATATATGTTGACCAGTTGACTATAATATTCATTATCCCTTTGTATTCTTATTATTGAGATTTAATTATGTGATCGCATTATTGTAGAGGACACTTACTCAAACAGGATTGTATGGGACGTATGTAACGAATTGTTGGAATCGACTTGAATGATTGAACATTATGAATTGTAAGGGATATGGAAATGCTATGCAATGTTGTATGTTAATTTGATTTGAAGTGAAATTGAGCATGCACATATTATGGTGTTATGGAATGGAATCTTAACTTGTGATGGTACTTGAGATATGTAACATATTGAATTCGTTGAGATTATATACATGTGAATTTGTCTTATAATTCAAATTGTAATGTGATGGCGATTATTATTGTGAATGTATTGCATGATATGGCTATTGGTTCTATTTGGAGTGATAACAAGATGTTACAGTTTTAGTGATCATATAACTAATTGACACCGTGTGTTGTAAATTTTTTTAACACTAATGAATTATAGAGATTATGAATTTTGAGACTTGATATCACAAGTGAAGATTTACGTGGGAGTATAATCCTAGATTTAAAAATGACTAATAATATAATTAAAATCAAATGTTGCACTACTTATTAGCCTTTGGTATTGTTTAAGAAGTTGCGATGAGACTTAAAGTGGAACTATGCTAGTGTTTAATTGAGGTTAAAATAATTGTGTAAAGAGTTTGGATAATAAGTGGACATTAAAATTTTGGTATATATAAGCATAGTGAAAGTATAGTAGGTATATCTAGGGCTGAGCAAAATCGTATATCCGATACAGTTTTTAGAACCGTATCGGATATCCGGTTTTAAAAATCTCAATTTTGAGTATCCTTATCCGATACGGATTTTTCGTATATCCGGAAATCGTATATCCGGTTTTTCCGTATATCCGGAAACCGTATATCCGGTATCCGGTTTTCCATTTAATTTATGTAAAATTTTATGCCTTATTTTTTTTAATTTGTGATTTTATGATTTTTCTTAATAAGTTAAAAGAGTATCACATATTATAAGAATAAATAACTTAAAAATGTATAAAAGTAATAAGATTGAGTCACGTATATACTCTATGTTTTGTGGTTTTATGATTTTATTTTAATATTTTCTATTAAAAATAAGAACCGTATCGTAAACCGTATATCCGGTTTCTAATTTTGCCGATACGTATCCGATACGGTTTTTTTTAAACCGTATCGTATATACGGAAATTCGTATCGGATATACGGAAATCCGTATAATTGAAACCGTATATCGTATCGAATACGTATAATAAAACCGTATCGTATAATTTTGCTAGCCCTAGGTATATCTGAACATTCTTTAAGGGACATTGGCTATAGGATCAACGTAATAGTACATTTTATTTGGGAACCTTAGTGTGTGGAGAATGTTCCATATGGTAAGGAGGGAAAGGAGGGATACTGTTGATTAGTTGTTGATATGCAAGAAACTTATGTAAAAGAGCTTACTTGAAAAGTTAGTTAGACTATATAACAAGGATAACTTTGAGAGAATTTGGAACTTAGGGAAGTCTGCATGACTGAATACACCTATTTGTGGTTGTTGATTAAGAAATCTTGGAAATTTGTGTGATGTAGGACTAAATATTTCTTCATAAATGGGCGATGAATTGAGGTATTGATAAGTATGTTATTGTTGTTATAATGATACGAAAGTTATTGAGATATATCAGTAGTTAACATTTCTTGAAAAACTATTTAGTTGGAAAAAAAAGGATGAAAATTTACGCTATTATATTTGAGAATGATGATGATGTAATGTGAAGATCAGTGGTTTAGAGATAGCATGTGTAGAAAATAATTGATGAGAGGTACTAGCTGAGAGAATCGAGGTAATATGACTTGCTCAACTGGGATGATATTTATGATGTGGATATTAAAGGTGATTGTGTTTCGAGTAATGAAAAGATATTTGAATAGAGTATATTGAAATAGAGTATAATGTTATGAAATTGACTCCACTTAATGTACTGAATGGTATTTTGAAGATAAGTGTAAGGAGTATATTGGATCAATGATGAAGTTAAGTCGTCGAGATGTAAATCGTAATTTATGGATTATTAATACATTTTGGTGGAGAATTTCGTAGATTTAATTGAGAGGGTAGATACTTCTTTGGCTTTAGTATGACTAAGGAATTGCATAGGTATGACATTGGTGATTTAGGTCGCAACATGACTTTGAGAGAATGAAAGCTTAGCACAAATGGTTGTGGTTCTTAATTGAGGAGAATAGTTTAAAGTAATTAGTATTAAGAGATCACTTTAAACGTTTGGGATGAGTAGAACAATGGCCTAGAGTGATGTAAGTAGGAAAAATGTCAACGACGCATAGTTTTTTGTTTACGTTTTATAAAAATATCTGCAAATATTTTTCAATTGGTTTTTCGAGTTTGAGTTTATTTGGTCATGTCTTTAATTACCCAAATGAGTTATAAGGCAATGAAAATTTATGAAGAAGTCAAAATAAACAGTGAAATAAAAATGATACACATGAAAAAAAAAGTAAAGTAATAGAGGTAAAAAAGTGGGGTCCACTACTTTGTTGTGATGAGCTGGCTTAATGTGGAGGCTTTAAATGTTTGTGTTTTATTATATAGGAGATTAGACATTTATAATATCATTTTATTAATAGTTTACGCATTAAACTAATGGATCTTATGTATGCATAACAAAATACAAAGTTAAGAAGAAACTTTTCCTTAGATTGTTCTTATATGATATGGCACAAGATTTGGACACCTTCCAAACCTTGCTTGAGCTTGAACAAGAAGGATGAACTTCCGAGTTTCAAGTTAGAAACCCTCCTTTTAGATGCACAAAGATAACCCCCTTTTTCTCTACTATGATACTACACTTAGTATAATATAGTAGAAACCTTAAAATAAATATCTAATAGTTTATTACTACACTTGTAATATTAGAGATTTTTGAACACAAATTTATGAGAAAACTTCTTAAGCTTTTCTCTTTTGAGTAAGAAGTAGAGATGTTGAGAGATAAGTAAGAGTTCTACACATATGAGATCAATTGTGTATTAATAAGAGAAAACACTTCTCTTTTTCTACCGATGGAACCGGCACACCCCTTTGGGGAAGGGTGTTGCCTTTTCCTTTTGTTCTTCACAAGAAACTAGCTAGGGCATAGGTTTAGGTAGTAATCATTTTGTTCAAATCTTGATTAGAACACTACTTAAAACCTAAACCCTACACCATCCCATAAAATCGGTTTCTCATGTGTAAAATGGAGTCCATTTTATTTTTGTGATTTTGTCATTTGTCAAATATGTGACATGTGACATGTAACATTTAATCTTTGCTTATAAATGTGCATTTAACCAATTTAAATGCAATTTCATAACAAATAAATTAGACTTAATATTTTAAGTAATATTTTATAATTACATGTAAATAAAATGGGCCATCTCATATTTCGTTAATATAATCTAAAACCATTTGTAATTATAATCAGCCAATTTTGCTTATTTCAAATGTTTCATAAACATCATGCATTCTTAGTAATATAACGATTAAATTACTAAAATGAATCTTATTTAATCATATTACAATAAGATATTATTCTCACTAATATAAACTTAGTTCAATTTAAGGGATTGATTAATCTGTATCGCTATACAATTAATTAATGTACATGATTATGGGATTGTCCTTTAGGAGTGACCTCAAGGGATCAACTGATCACCACCGTCATACGACAGTAACGTCAAACTCAATGGAGCCAATGGTTACCGATTTATGTTGACCAGTTGACTATAATATTTATCATCCCTTTGTATTCTTATTATTGAGATTTAATTATGTGATAGCACTATTGTTGAGGACACTCACTCCAACAGCCCGGTCATCGCTTCAACGATTGTCTGGATAGGAAGCTCCCCAATGCTAAGCCCAAGGGCTCCATCTTTGTCTTTAGTCGTTCCGAAGCCGATTCTTATCCCGAGATTATCACCGGTATGTTCTCTATTTTAGACCAACCATGTCTTGGTCTCCCCAATGTGGTGATGTTTATTGCTGACATTTTGATCTTTTGTAAGTCCGAAGATGAGCATGCTAATCACCTTCGTACAAATTTGGGAGTTCTTCGACGACAAAATTGGTTTTCTAAGTTTTCCAAGTGTGAGTTTTGGTTCCCTAAGGTGTCCTTTCTTGGGCATGTGATCTCTAAAGAGGTGTTATGGTAGACCCTTTAAAAATTGAAGCCGTAGTTGAATGGAAGAGTCCTGCCGATGTTGGTGAGATTCGATGCTTTCTCTGTCTAGCCGGTTACTACTGCCATTTTGTTAAAGACTTTTCTAAGCTCGCAAGACCGATGACTCATCTCTTGAAGAAAGAAACCAAATTTGTATGGAGTGAAGCTTGTGAAGCCGCGTTCCTAGAGTTAAAGAAGAGGTTGACTACCGCTCCGGTGTTGACTTTGCTTGAAGATGGTGTGGACTTTGACGTGTTTTGTGATGCTTCCAAGTTGGGATCGGGGTGTGTTCTTATGCAATACAAGAAATTTGTTGCTTATGCTTCGCGGTAATTAAGAGTTCACGAGGTGAATTACCCTACTCTCGACCTTCAGTTACCCGCCATTGTTCATGCATTGAAGGTTTGGAGACATTATATCATTGGTGTCCATTATCGTATCTACACCGATCACAAGATTTTGAAATACATATTTAATTTACTCAAAAGGAGTTGAATATGAGACAAAGGAGATGGTTAGAGTTGGTGAACGATTATGACTTTGAGTTACTCTATCATGAAGGGAAGGCTAATAATGTGGTTGTCAATGCCCTTAGTAGGAAGTCTACTCATTATTTGAGTGCCATTCGAGCGTTGCCCGTTGACTTTTGTGCCGAATTCCGAAGATTGAAGCTTGAATTTGTAGAGCATGGGTTTGACTACCTAGGTGCTCTGGTTGCCGAGCCCGTTCTTCATCGTGAAATTCGAGAGAATCGAATGGATGATGATACTTAAAAATCTATTCAAGCAAAGCTACTTGAAGTTAAAGCTAAAGATTTCAAGATTGAGGACAATGGAGTCCTTCGTTTTTGTGGCTGAATGTTTTTTCCCAATGCCCTTGATCTTAGGAAGAGAATCCTTGATGAAGCTCATCTATCCCCTTATTCAATTCATCTCGGAGGCGACAAGATGTACAAAGACTTGAAGCTACAGTTTTGGTGGCCAAATTTGAAAGGTGATTTTGTGTCATATGTGGGATGGTGTATCGCATGCCAACAAGTGAATATTGAGCACAAAAGACCTAGTGGTTTATTACAATTGTTCCTTTATGGAAATGGGAGTCCATCTCCATGGACTTTGTGATGGTGTTGCCTAGAACCGTGGGTAGTAAGGATGCTGTTTGGGTAATTGTGGATAGGTTGACCAAGTGTGCTAGGTTCATTACTACTAAGGAGACTTGGAACTTGGATCGACTAGCCAAAGCTTATTTTGATAAGATTGTTCGCTACCATGATGTTCCCAAGGAGATCATATCCGACCGAGACTCGAGGTTTTGTTTAAGATTTTGGAAGGCTTTGCAAGAAGCCTTGGGTATCAAGTTTTTTATGAGTACCGGTTTCCATGCCGCTACCGATGGCCAAACCAAGAGGACTATTCAAACCCTTGAAGACCTTTTCCGAGCTTGTGCCCTTGACTTTTAAGCTAGTTGGGAGAAGAGCCTACCATTGGTGGAATTCTCTTATAACAATAGTTATCATGCATCCATTAAGATGGCGCCCTATGAAGCCCTTTATGGAAGGAAGTGTTGTAGTCCTATTTGTTGGGACCAATTGAGTGATGTCCGAGATTTAGGTCCCGACAACCTTGTAGAGACAATCGACCATGTAAAGATCATCCGTAATAGGATGAAAGTCGCGCAAGATCGCCAAAAGTTCTATGCCGATACCCGAAAAAGACCCTTACAGTTCGATGTTGGTGATAAGGTTTTCTTGAAGGTGTCCCCCATGAAGAGTGTAAAAAGGTTCGATGTGAAGGGTAAGTTGAGTCCAAAGTACATTGGACCCTTTGATATTGTGAAGAGAATTGGTGCAGTGGCCTACAAGTTGGACTTGCCCCCGAATTTGGGCAAAGTTAATTATGTGTTCTATGTATCTCAATTAAGGAAGTACATAAGTGATCCGAGTCATGTTTTACAAACTGAAGTTCCCGAGCTTGAACCAAATCTATCTTTCGAAAAGAAGCCGATTCGTAGCTTTGATCGGAAAGACAAGAAGTTGAGGAGCAAAGTGGCGCCCCTAGTGAAAGTGTTATGGAAGTGTGATGTAGTCGAAGAAGAGACTTGGGAGACGGAAGCTTCTATGCGTGACAAGTACCCGAGTCTATTCGCTTAAGGTGTCTAATTTTCGTTCAAGTTTCGGAGGCGAAACTTTTTAAAAGGTAGGGTGATTGTAACAACCGCGATTTTAGTAATTATAATTTAATTATATTTTATTATTATTAATTAGTCTTAGTTTTAGTATTAGATTAGAATTTTAATAGTTGGTCTAAATCCGTGTCTATTCCGTCAATTACGAGCCCATATTCGGGTTCTACTCGAAAATCAAGTTGATTAAGTTCCTAGGTGAATGATCGGCCTTTATTATCCTTCACCCATAAAAACAAACCCAAAACTCACCAATCACCTCTCATTTTGAGCAACAAAAACATCCTCATCTCCCTCACAAGAACCATAAACCTATATTTTTCTCTCATAAAGCTTCAAGCTTAAAACTCATATAACTTCCCCATTTCACACTCTTTTTCCTTGATTCTTGCTTCATTCTTCCCTTTCCTCTTTCTCTTTCTTTTAAGTTAAGAAAGGCTCTTACTTGTAGAGTTTCGTTTTTCCATCATTTTCAAAGATGAATGTTAGTCATCTTTTGTGGTATTTTGTTAGGAGGAGATCTTCAAGACCCGGATAAATACTATTACCTTATTGAAGAAGAGTTATAAGATTTAAGAGCAAGCAAGGTAACGTAGACGGGTTATTCGGTGTCACATATTATGTACTTTACGTGTTTAGGATAGATTTTGGTATGAAAAGATGATTTTTTTATGTTGCTAGTATGAGATTGTGACTACTACTTAAATTACTTGTTGAAATTCATCTCATAGGTCTTAACTTTTGGAACTTGGTAGTGTTGATGTTAAACCCCTCTTACCTTTGCTTAAACTTATATTTAATACCTTAAATGTTGGTTTCATGATGTTTCAATGTTGTATGGAATGGTTTATTACTCATATGTTGCATTAAATGATAATTAGTGATGAATTCTGTTGGTAAATGTAAATGGGTGTAATTGGATTTGGCTTAAACATGTTTTTTGTGGGTTTTTCAAACAAAAGGAGTCTCAGTCGGGTACCCTGCCGCCGGCTGGGAACCCCTGATGTGAATTGTTTTATGTTTTTGCAAAATTAGACCAAGTGTACTCCCAGCCGGGTACGCGCCCCCCACCGGCTGGGAACCCCCAGCATCTTTATTGAAATTTGGATGTGTGCTTGTACTCCTAGCCAGGTACCCGGCCACCGCCCCCTCACCGGCTGGGACCCCCATGTTTTTATTGTTGATTTCGAATAGTGCATGTACTCCCAGTCGGCCACTTGGCTGCCTGCCATGTCACCGGCTGGGAGCCCCTGTAAGTTATTTGTTGTTGTTGTTGTTCCCATCCGGGCAACCGGCCGCCGGTCCACCCTGACCGGCCGGGACCCCATGCTCCATTTCTACCTCTTTCCTCTCGCATATCTTCACATGTATTGTTTTGTATGGTTTGTTTACTTTATAAACTTACGTGATGACATTGTATAATCATGTATGTACTATTTTATACCACACATGCCTTTCTTACATGTTTAGTGACGGTTCTTAGATATTTCCCGTACTTAAGTAATGTATGTCTTGAGTAGTCGGTCGAGTCTTGACTATAGGTTGTTATTAAACTCTCATTTCCCGTTTGTACCATTATACTTGTTAGACTTTATGTCAGAGCGATAGAGGTACATTCTATTAATATGTTAGTAGGGTGATGCGTGTGTTTTACATACACTTTCTAGTCCATTTATGCACGCATTTCTATGTTATTTAGGTGACATTATATCGCCATATGCTCCTATTTGGCTACTTTGTACTTTCATTACCATTTTGTAGGTACAAGCTGTGTAGTAGCGGAAACCGAGCCAAAACAGTCCACTTTGCATGCATTTAGGAATGGAAGGATCGGAACAGGAACTCTTGCATGGGGAAGCGTGAAACCATTCATCATCAAGCCCAAAGTCATGACTCTTACTATGTACTATGCCAGAAGACCTCGATCGAGTACGCATTTGGTCGATCGAGGTGAGTTGAAGCTAGAAGACCTCGATCGAGTAACTTCCTTTGCTCGATCGAGTAGGAGCCATTTACCGGTTGGTCGATCGAGTAGATAAAATCCTCGATCGACTGATTTCCATGAATAAAAGCCTCGATCGAGTGGTTATTTCCCTCGATCGAGTAGATCCTATCACGGGCTTTAAGTCTATTAGGTTAATTAGGTTAAGAGTCGTGTTAGACACTATATATGACTCTTATTTACGTCATTAGTTATTCAGCACTTATTATTCAGCAACTATTATTCAGTTTTAATCATTCAGTAATTAGCATTAATTTTCCATTAGTTTCTGAACTTTATCTTTGGTTTGCATTCGGGTTTATCGACGTAGGATTTGTTCTTTACGCCGGATTTGCTAAGATTGTAAACTTCTTCTTTTCTCTTTCACTCTTAATCTTTAGTCTTAATTACTGTTTTTCTTCCTAATTACTGCTGCATTATTGTTTATGCTTATTAACTACGATTTTATTATGTCTATCGTCATATGTTCAATCGTCTTTGTTAGCATAGTTAATAGCATGAGTAGCTAATTCTCTTGTATGTTGGGATGAGGAAAACTGTAGTAGAGGCATGTTAGGATAGATTAGTTTAGTTAGTCTTGAATATGAGAATCAGTCTAAGCAATTTAATTGAGGTTTAGTCGAATGAGTATACGCAGGAGACTAGGCTAGGTAGTTAACCCCGACCTGGATCGAGAGATTGGAAGGGAAGGCTTGCTTAGAATTGATAGGTGACTCCTAAGAGGACGAGATTTAATTACGAAAATCCCTAGGGTGGTTTGAGACCGAGAGGAGAAAACCATTGCCCTTCTCATTGATAGATTGACTGACTTAGTTGACCCTTAGATGCCGACACTGCAGTAGACCGAATCCTAGCATATTTCTCTTTATCTGATTTATTTCATATTTGTTTCTTCCTTTAATTCTCTTTCTTTTAATCTTATTTAGTTAGTAAAAACCATTTCAAAACCCCCCAGATTGTTACTTGCAGATTTAGATTACAGTTAGTTAGTTTCCTCACTGTGGAGATCGACCCTACTTCCGCTATCTTCTTAGTTAGTAGACTTAGGTTTTATTTTTGGTGTATAACGACTGACATCATAGGGATATGACGACGTTGTTGGGAGGTGAACGCATGACGTTGATCGACCCGACCGTCAAATGTTGTATCCTTGCGAGCTGGTGTCATTGCATGTAGCGTACTTGCTTATTTATTCTTGACCTCATCCCTGTGCGGGTTTAGCCGAAGGATGATGCTTGTACTCTTTCCGCTTCTTTCATGCGGGTTTAGTCGAATATAGGGTACTCGCTTCCGTGTGGATTTAGCCGGAGGATCGAGTCTTGGATGCGAGGGTTTATCGCATGTCGAATCAGGAGGGTTTATCCCGAGATTCTGGCCAGGTTTAGACTAGGACTTCATTTTTGTTGTCGTCCTACCGGGAGGATTAGAGTCTTGAGTATACTACACGTTTATCGTATACGGTTCAGGGAAACGTTGATCCAGTGGACTAGTTCGTATTGTCTTGGAAAGTACAGATGCTATTGCGTGTCATTTACCGTAAGGTTATGTTTGCTTATATGTTTGATAATATGTTGGCTTCTGTACTCAGATTACCGGATGTTCATGATTGGTTTGATTGTCGAGTCCCTATCCTTCTCAAGCATATGTCGCTAATGGTGAGATGTAAGCCCTTAGCGTTCTATATGTTTGCCAAGGGGAATCTTCCCCGAGTCTCGTACTACATGATCATGATGAATGAAGATTCCTATACTCGTATAATGCTACTATTGTAATGCTACCCTCATATTTGGTATGATATATATGTTCACATGATGAAACATGCTTTTATGTCTTCTTATATGCGTTTTGATGTGATATGACTGGGAGAACCCCGAGTTACTCCCCACTAACAGTGGCATTCATGTTTTATGAATGAACAGGTTGATTGATGATGGATATTTTTCGGGTGAGACCGTGTGAGTTAGCGGGCGTCGGAGTTAGACGTTTTACCTATTTTCGCTGGACTCTAGTTTACTAGACTCAGTGTCGTTTTGAGAGACTATCTCATGTTGTAGTATTTGTACTTTGTTATTCCTTTCACCTTCCTCGTACCTTGCATGTTAAAAGTTTTTAAAACTCCGTATTTTTCAGAACATTTATGCATGCTTGTTTTTTTATATTTTCACGTTATCGATGGTTGTCACACAAGGAGATATCCCAGCCAGTCGACCGGCCGCCGGTAGGCCAACTGGCTGGTAGCTCCCTGTAAGTTGTGTTAAATTTTTAAAATGGAAATGTGCCCCAGACGGCCGACCGGCTGTGAGTACCATGTATTTTGACAAGTTTTTGAAGTGTGCTTTGTGTCCCACTCAGTCGCTGGTTAGCTGACCGGCTGGGAGTCTCCTAAATATTTGGCGAAAAGCTTGAAGTTACCCTCGACCTGTTGGAGTAAGTGTCCTCAACAATAGTGCAATTACTTAATTAAATCTCAATAACAAGAATACAAATGGTGATTAACATTATAAACAACTGGTCCACATTAATCGGTAACGATTGACTTACTAGAGTTTGACGGTACTGTCGTATGACGGTGGTGATCTGTTGATCCCTTGAGGTCACACCGAAAGGGCGATTCCCTAATCAAGAATATTAATTAATTGTATAATGATACAGATTAATTAATCCCTTAAATAGAACAAGTTTGTATAATTAGTGAGAATTATATCTTATTGTTATATTACTAAGAATGCTTAATGTTTATGAAACATTTGAGATAAGCATGATTGGTTGATTATGATTACAATTAGTTGTAGATCATATTAACCAAATATGAGATGACCCATTTTATATATATGTTATTACAAATTATTACTTAAAATGTTAAGTTTAATTTATTTGTTATGAGATTACATTTAAATTAGTTAAATGCATATTTATAAGATAAATTATATGTCACATGTCACATATGTGACAAATGACAAAATCACAAATTATAAAATGGACTCCATTTTATGTAGTGGCACCGGTTTTATTAGGATGGGTAGATGGTTGTGTAATTATTAGTGTTCTAATTAAGATTCGAACAAAATGATTACTAATCTATAACTAGCCCTAAAGCCTAATGCTTTGTTTAGACAAAAAGCAATGGCTCACCCTCCCCAATGCTAGTGTTGCACCGGTTTTGGTGAGTGAATAAGAGGATGTTTTTCCTCTTACTTCACTTATCATTTGATCTCATATTCAAAAACACATGATCTCTCTAGAAATTATTACATAGTTAGAAACTTAAGAAGTTTCATAGTACTTGTGTTCAAGTATAAATACAACATTACTAGAGTAGTAATTTGAAACGTGTTGTACTCGGTTTTAAGGGCTACTAATTTGTAGTTCTAGTAAACTTACATTTGAGTGATAAGGGATAGTCTAGGTGCATCACCAAGGAGCGTTCCTACACTTGGAACTAGGAAGTTCATCCACTTATCTCAAGCTCAAGAACAAGACCAAGAAGGAGTCTTGTCCTTGTGCCCATTACTCGACCAAAACAACATCGTGTGGAACAATTTTCTTCTTATCTTTGTTTTATTTATTTTACATGTACTATATCTTGGAAACTAATTAGAGAGTTAATTAGTATTACTTAAGAAATGTCTTAAGTGTAGGTATATGACCCTAACACGACCCCCAGCCGGCCGACCGGCTGGGATCCCCAGAATATTGTTGGCGTTTTTTACCTCGGTCGCCCAGCCATCCGGCGGCCACCGGTTTCCTGACCGGCTGGGGACCCCCTATTTGTTCTTTTCTTCTCTTTTCACATGACTTCATATGAGATGGTTTCTATTGTTAGTTTAGGTTATAATATTATGAAATGACCTTGAATATTTAAATAAGGACAATATTGTGTCTGACATGGTTTATCCACATGCTTAGTGACGGTTTTGGATGTTTGACTCATTTAAGTCATTTATGCCTTGAGTAGTTGTTGAGTCTTGGTTGTTGGATGATATTGAGCTCTCACTTCCCATTTGTACCATTATACTCGTTAGACTTTATGTCGGAGCGATAGAGGTATATTCTATTGTTGGTGGTGAGGATATGACGACGTTGTTGGGAGGCGAACGCAATGCGTTGATCGACCCGTCCATCAAGTGTTGTATCCTTGCGAGGTGGTGTCATTGCATGTAGCGTACTTGCTTATTTATTCTTGACCTCCTCTTCCGCGCCCACAAGACGGATTTGGATGCTTAATCTGTTTCCGCCTCTTCCGTTAGTTGCCCTTGCCGGAATCGGGGTACTCGAGAAATGCCTTATCTCGAGTCTTGGATGTCGAACGCCTTACCACTTGTCGAATCGGGAAACGCCTTATCCAGAGAGTCCGGCCAAATTTAGACTAGGACCGTACTATTATCGTAGTCCTACCGAGAGGATTAGAGTCTTGAGCATGCGAAATGTTCATCGTATGCGGTTAAGGGAAATGCCTTATCCCGTGGACTAGTTTCATCTTGTCTTGCAAAGTATAGATGCTAGTGCTTGTCACTAACCGTGATAGTGTGTTAGCATATTCATGATGATTGGTTAGATGTGACATGGACGTTTAAATGCCTTGTGCTTTCTTAAGAGTCGTATCCCCAACCTCTTTGACTATATGGTTACTAACGGTGAGACCCAAGCCGTTAGTAGCGATATCGTTGCCAAGGTGAGTCTTCCCTAGGTCGTGTTTACTTGTTAATGAAGATGATAACTTATATATATGATAATGATATTGTTTATGTATAATGATGATATTGTTTATATTTGATGATGATAATGTGTGTTTATATACTCTTGTGATGTACGTTTTAGTGTGATAAAGCGGGGAGAACCCCGAGTTACTCCCCACTGCCCATGACATTCATGTTTAAGGAATGAACATGTTCTAAGCTGTGCTTTTTGGATGGCGACGGTGTGAGCTAGCGAGCGTTGATTTTCGACGTTTTACCTTGCGCTTAGATTCTAGTTTTCTAGACTCTTATTTGTTTTTAGAGACTATGTCCCCCCTTGTAGCTACTTTATTTATTGTTATTTGTTGGACGATTTCTCGAATTATTTCCTTTCATGTAAAAGTGTTAAAAATCTAATATTTTCATGAATACTTTACACGTCGTGCTTTTTATTTTCCCGCATTTTCGAGGGTTGTCACATAAACGCTTGGTTTGATTTACCCTTTATCTAGCAACTCATTCAACTGCTTCTTCAACTCTTCGAGTTCTAGTCCCATACGGTATGGGGCCTTAGAAAAAAGTCTCGTTTTTTGCTTTAATTCAAGACTAAAATTAATATCCCTCTTCAGAGATAACCCTGGTATCTCATCCTGAAAGACATCCACAAATTCTTGCACTACTTTTATCTGCGATGCCGATGGCTCTTCTATCTGAGTATCCCTTATATGGCATAAAAGCATGGGACACCTCTTCCTCAGGTAGGTCTTCAAGGTAATTGTTGCAATACACTTAACCTTTGGCTTCAGTACAATGCCGCGGTACGAAACTCTAACGCCCTTAGGGCTCCTCAAAGACACCTTCTTCTACAGACTCACTTTCCTCAAGACCTAAAATTAAAACATAACTCTTAGACACTAACGAATGGGTTGCCCCCGAATAGAACAACACAAAAGACGGTACCAGTTACCACTTGTGTCATCCTCTACTGCATGTTTGTCCATCATGAATAGCTTACCACTGTTTTTCTTGCCTCCACCATGCACTGTACTAGCAGATGCTATCGACTTTAATGCGGAACCCTGATTTACATTGTTGTTCGAACGCAGATAGTTTTCACCATTACGGTTGTACCATTGCTACTAGCATTCTAATTCCCTTGCCTATTCCACGAACCCGAAAGTCGATTACTCGCCATGCTCTGCCCGGACCCTTAGATTAACTCATCTAGTAAGACGACTGATAACCTCCACCCTCTACTGCATTTGGACACACGAATCTATTATGGCCTAACCCATTATAACTATGACACCTAACCCACGAAATCTCGCTAGATGTACGTCCACTTCTCCTTCCATACTACTGTCCTCCGCCGTAGCCACTACCTCCTGTATAGGACCGGTTCTGGTTGAAGTTACCCCTCTTATAGGTGGAGTTGCTCTAGATCGTGCCATAAAAGGAGGCCGATGGACATCTTCTGGGTTATGGTGATCTGCATCATATAGAGTAGATAAATCAACAGGAATTGTCCATCCACGTTGGGTACAAACATCTTTAGGCAGACAGTTACTGTAAATGCGTGGCCACGCTCGGAAAGAGATATATGGTAGATTTTCCGGTCAGACAGTTACTCTCCGTATCGAGAAAACCACTCTAGATATAATCAATCGCAAGTGTAACCTGAAAGACACCTTGCGTTGAGTGGGAGATTTGATAAAGAGACAAGAGAATTGGTGACGCACACTTGTGTCTGACAAATGCGAGATTATTGGAGTAAGTGTCCTCCACAATAGTGCGCCACATAATTAATCTCATTAAGGAATATAATTGGGATATTTATTGACTATATATATGATTAATCCGTTGATTAACGTAAATCAATAACGGTTGGCTGACTAGAGTTTGACGTTATTGTCGTATGACGGCGGCGATCAACTGATCCCTTTCGCTCACACCTATAGGATGAAACCCAAATAGTAACTAATTATTTGTATATGATACAGTTGATTAGTCCATTACATATATTTGATATATATACGAGAGTTAATAGTTAGAAATTGAGTTGGGAACTCGAATTCAATTAAACGTATTTTTCAATTATGCGATAATTGACTAATAAATTTAAATCTTATTTTAATATGATTAAATAAGATCTAGTTTAGTAATTAATCGTTAGTTTACTAAATTAGTTGATGTTTTATATATATTTTGAGGTAGAGCTAATTAGTTAATTATATTTACAAGGAGTTGTAAAATAAATTAACTAAGCATTGTGGGACCCATTATATATTGATATAATGGTAAAATATCACTTAAAATGTTAAGTACATATTATTTACTTATTTGTGTCATATAATTATTATATGATCAAATTAACACTTAATTATACAAGATAATTAAGCATATGATTAATAAGTATTTGTGCGACAAATATCAAAAATCAAAATGGACCATATAAGGCCACTAGTGGCCGGTCATGTAGTAGTGGAGAAGTGATGATAGTTGCTCTTGTTCATGCTCACAAGTTACATGTGATTATAACATGAATAGTAAACCTAAAATCATTTCACTCAACACTACACTCTACCACTTTGAATGTGAATTAAAATAAGCAAAATAAGAGCTTTGTAAAGGCCATATGGACCGGCCATATTGCCTATAAAAGGGCAATATGGTTGTTCATTTTTCTTGTTCATTCTTGCTTATTTCCTTTATCTCACTAAAATCCTCTCATCTTTCTAAAACTCTCATACACTAACATTCACTAAGTATTATTATAGTAGTAGTATATTCTAATATTAGTGTAACTTTTATTATTATCTAGTTAATAGTAAGTTAAGTATATTTGGGTTAGTCTTGGGTGCAATTTAAAGGAGATCTTCTAGTTTGGAGAATTTTGGAGGATCATCTATATAATAGCTCAAGAACAACAAGAAGGAGTTCTTGTTGTGCCCATCTCTTTTCCATTTTAATGTGAGGAAATTTCTTCTTTTATATAAATGTGTTTATATTTGCATGCATGGTACATAGATCATTAAATACTAAACTAACAAGTACTTAAGTAACTAATTAGAGGAGTCTAATTAAGGTCTATGGACCTTCAGTTGCCTCCCCCTTCACTCCCAGTCTTCCTCTTTCCACTCATCGCTTCCTTTGCCTCCTTGGTCATGGCTGCCCTACGTTCAGCTTGTCCACCTCTACCATACGCATCCTTTAGGTCGTTAACCATCCCCGCAGGTAGTTTATCCATGACCCTAAAGATTAACCCCTTGTCAAACTTATCTGCCAAGGCCTTATGACTCCACTACATGTTGTCCGCATAACTCTCCAGATCGGTAAACTTGTTGTAGTAATCGGTAACAGTCATCTCCTCTGTCATCCGGAATGAGTTAAATTTTGACCTCAGCTTACCCCTGACATGCTCAGGCACGAATTCCGTTATCATCTCAGCTTTGAATTACCCCCAAGGTATCGATTCATCTCCATGGTCCTTTTAGTACTCCCTCATAGGTATCATTTAACGACACCACGATTTTCTTGAAAATGCTCCGGACAACTAGCAACTTTGAAGATACTCTCCATCTCACGGTTCCAGTTGTATAACAGATTCGGTGCTCCCATACCCTCATAAGTAGTGGGTCGGTGAAGGGAAATAGTCGTGCTTATGGTAGTAGCATCGACTACCACCTCTCTGTGACACCCTCAAATTTGCGGAAAGAAAAAAAATTATTTAAATACATAAAAGATGATAATATATAACAAGGGTGTCATAAATAACAAGGTTCATTACAAAACGGAAATAGTATTCTACGAAAGAAATATACAAGACGGGAGACATATCTCCCGTATAAATACGGAAATAAAAGAGTGTATAATAATATACAATCTAAGAACCGAATATAGGTCAAAGGTAAATACTTCGCTCGCTAGCTCGTCAATGTACCCCAAATATGCATTCACCACCTGTTCGACCGCATTAAATATAAACACGGAAGCCACAGTCAGTGGGGAGTAACTCCGAGTTCTCCCAGCCACGAAATGTCGCGTTTAATGAAACATGAATAACATAAAAGCAATGTATATGGAAAATACAAAACTTAAACATATATGATAGGCTTTTCATGT